>APFE030841961.1:583-44169 GCA_000404065.3 Pinus taeda | reverse complement strand
AAGTGTAGATATGGATTCTTCTTTGAGAGTTGTAGGTTTCTTTAAGTAGGATAAAGGATCATTGTTGGGTAAAAGGTAACCCTGTCGAGGCTATGAATGCTTGCTGGCAGCAGAGGCTCTACCTATGACAAATGAGTATATCTTAAAACTGGTTTACAGAGAAGACTTTGTTTTATCTTTACAGACCGAGTAATGACTGATGTATGCAAGGACTAACTTGAGGCGGAAAATAGTCAAAGTTGAAAATAGCTGAAGCAAAATGTCATTGACAGGTTAGAGCATAATGTACTTTATCTTTCCATAATAAAGTTTAATTTTATGAAAAAATTGTTGTTTTGGAAGTTGAAAAGGTTCAATAGAAACACAGAGATAACTGGTTCTTCCAAGTGAATCGCCAATTGTTGTGGCCACCAACAACCCCCCTCCTTATGAAGTATTATTGTTAATACTAAATAAGTGGGGACCCTCAAAAAAATTAGTTAGTGTTACATTTTCTTTTTAGATGAAACCTACAACATCATGGACTTAGGAAAATACCTTGAAAAATATAGAAAACCTAAGTTTCATAATGAAGAAAATTAAATTACTCCTTAAAGGATATCGCATCGCGCAAAGGATGATAGGATACACCTTCTAAAGAGTTAAAAAGATAAAAGGAGATATTGCGACGCGACACATGGCATATACTGAAGACAAACACTCACATTGAAAAACTTTAAAACATTGCCGATATGCGATATCGCATATCGCACATCGCAAATATCACAAGAATTACACAATAATTATAACAATTTGCGATATTGCGATACCGCAATACTGCGACACCTCAAAGTTGCGATACTGCGATTTGCAATAAAAATAGCACGATGATATTGCGACATTGCGATATTGCGATACTGCGATCTGCTCCATCGCAAAGCAAAAACGCGGGACTCCTCCATCGCAATTGGTTCTGGCTCATTGTTCGAGAAAACTCTTTAGCCAAGAGTTGGTCATGTATTTTAATGAAAATTAATGGGTTACTGCCAGTTGTTAATGAAGTACGGTGTTGTGTTTTTCAAAAAAATAACTCACGTAAGGTGGCATGTCTTGTATATCTTCGGCATTTAAAAGTTTTCCTATTATTAGTCCTTTATCATTACTTCTACCTCAATGTGAACTGCAAGAAAGAAGGACAAAGCGTTATATAGGGCATTATGCAGAAAACAACGAAGAGGGAAGGAAGCGCTCCAATGTACATTTCGAAAGGCATACTTAATCCACTCAAGGAAGAAAAAGAGCCGCAAAACTCTTCAGAGGCATCTATCACAGATTTCTCATGTATAGTCATGGTTGAATGGATACTGAAAGACGCTGATACCATAAACAAAAAATTTAATTCTCAGGGTCAAGAGCTCACATAAATACTATTTTTACAAATTTTGGGTTTTATACCGAATGAGAGAAAAAGGCGCAAGAGGCAAAAACCGCATCAGGGAAGCCCGGATCTAGAAATAGAGGCAGTTTTCGATGCGCGATTAGCGCTTAGAGAAAAATTGTTCGAAAAGGAAGGTCGCTAGTTGCCCAGTGACGTGCGAGCCCCGAAAACTGCAAGAAATCAGTGATAGAAGCAAATTGGAAACAAAAGACTGAAGGAAAAACAGAAGCAGTCCGAAGGTTAACCAAGTTGAAATGAGATTTTTACCAGGCATACATGATAATGCTACATATTCATTCGATGATTCTCAAGCGTATCATAAATTTTATTGAGAAGAGAATGCCAGCTCTTGCCATTTCTGTTTTCTTAACTCAACCAAAGGCAGAAGACAGTCAGCCGACTCCACTCAGAAAAATACTGAATGCTTGCGACATTAAGGAGTAGATTTAGAAATAGTTAGTAGATTTAATTTTAGAATAGTTTTGCTTAGAAAGAGGACGTTCATTTAAACTAAATCCTCAATTTTTGTAAATAAGTTATTTAGTTAGTAGTATTTAAACCCTTCTCATGCATTTAGAGAAGGGTCCAGAAATTTATCAAAAACTTGTCCTCAGAACATGCACTTTTGCACCCTCAGAGGAGATTTTGGTGAATGAATGGAACAGGGTTTGTTGGAGAGGTAAATCCCCTCTACGGATAGAGTCGATCCCTACTAGCCCAAAGGGGGTCTAGCAACAATCAGATAATGCTACACTGCAGGTCCCTAGTTGTAATTAACAAGTGGGTAAGAGAAACCTACTTGGATTCCAACGCTATGTTTGTCGAAGAGATGATCCTCTCGCTCCTTCGCTCCAGCCGATCACAATTCTTCGCTATCCTCGCGGACGAACACCTGCACAAGCAAAGAGAGAGCAAACACAAGCGTAAAATCTACTAAAAACAACTATGTATCAGTCAGGAAGGATACAATTTACATCAATCATTCATTGGACAAATGGAAATGGAACCATAAGAGTAGTCATCTATCTTTATTAATCAGAAAATAGAGTAAGGTACAACCGAAGTCCTGACGCTGAGTCCTTCTCTAGAGGGTCCAGCTAGCATGTCTTCCAAGCATTCACCTTTGAAGCAAATCTCCCAAGTCAAAGAGGTCTCTCTCTCACATACAAGGCAACAAGCTCATGACCTTCCTCAAGCTCAAAGCAATCCTCACACAACACACCAAATGCCTACAAAGAGCAGCACTAATGCACTAAGAATTCCTCAATCAAAGTCTATATGTTCCAAACTAGCTGCTCATGGGCAATGGAGGAGGCTTATAAAGGAGAAGGAGTCTCCATGAATAGGTAAAGGATGAGCTTTCCCCCAAGATAAGTGGATGGTCAGTCGAACAGACATGCCAGAGAAAGGATGGCGGCCTCAACAATGCTAACAACCAAGTCTGGAGGGATCTGGAAGGTTGGTTGTTAAAACAAATTCACCCAAACAGGATCAGCGCGGGTGAGACACTGAGCTGGCACGCTGACATCGCAGATCAACTACAGAGGAGGTCTGGTCAGCACTCAACAGGACAAACGGAGGGTGCGCTGTCTGTAAAATGGGACCAACGTGGAAAAGACGTGTGCTTCCGTGCTGGCAGCGCAACAGTAACACTGGCCTCTGCCTGTCAGCGCGGTTATTAAATAAACAGACGCGATGATTCATTTAACTTAGGCAAAGAGGGTTTTTTAGCCATTTTGAGGAGCATGAGCATAGGTGAATGTGGTTTCACAACATAGTGGGGAGACTGGCATGATGGCAGTGACATTTTACTGTGTAACAGGGTTTATTTGATATTTGCATTTGATATTTGCTATTGATGTTGCACTTCTGTACTATTAGTAGATGTTGAATCAAGGAGAGATAAATCAATCATTGCTTGAAGCTCATGAGTAGGACTAGTTATAAATGGTACTTTTATCTCTTAACCATTTCTGCTTACGTGTTAAAGAGATATTCAGTTTTCAGTTATTTATATGTTACAGCATGAATGTTTGAGTTATCATTTGGCACTTTTGTACGGTGGTAACTATTTGTTTATGTTTAGTGTATGAATAGCTCATTTATGTGATAAGTTTTAATAGTTGTTTCGTCTAACTTCTTATACGAAGTAGCTCATTTTATCGAATTCTTTTCTTATGATAGCTGAATGATCTTTATTACCAGTTATTGTATGAAATCTTTTTAGATCGCATAAAAGAAAGATCACACCCCGGGTTAGCATAAATTTCGATGTTTTTTCTGTTTATTAGAATACATAACATAGCATTAGATTAGATAGAAGTATTCCACTCTGAACATAAACACCCTTCTTTCTCACACACACACACACACTGAATTGGGAAACTGGTCCCAGATCCCTAGTCGGACCTACTATACCAGATGGATAAGGAGCTGCCAACCAAGGTCCAGACTAGGCAGGTATCCCCCTTGTTGTCGACCCGATTTTCGGGGCCTTCAACAACATCTCGCCTTTTGTTTTTTCAATTATTGAAGTTGTTACCTATATTGGTGAGATCATCGAAAATCGAGGCCATTGTGACAATATCTGTTAGATTTTTATTTGTGTTGCACTAAAGGTGTTTTTGCTTCAGTAGCACTACAATACATTGTAGTTTCCATTCAGTAGAGAAGTGTACCTAGTAGCAACCTTTGTATGTGTGTAAATGGGTTGAATTCACAATAGAATTTATCTGTTGTTTTGAAGATGTTTCTCGTTTAATAGTACTTCATCTTGGTAGATCATTTCAATCTACACCTTTAGTAAATGCGTACAACCTTCGGGTACATTCTATAGATTCTAGTTTTGCTATGAGTGTATAGAAACTATGAAATAATCACATCAATTTTAGGCATCTTATTGTTGTTGTATGAAAGTATGCTTGTCTAGTGTTTCCCAAACTTATATAGAGCCATATTTATTATACTTTTATAGTTTGACTTAGATGCTCAATTTTCTTAATTTAGGTGTTTTTCTTAGTACTATTTTATGCACAAATTTATCTTTAAGAAAAGTGCCTAGTAGAGAAGGGTTCTATATTTTGATCAGGGGACACTCTTCTAGGTAGGAGGTACTCTATTCTAGGGAGCTTTCGTCATGCCTGTTAGGTGCCTTATCCTAGATAGGGTTCCGAGTCCTTACCTCCTTGACAAAATCCCTCTTAGACAAGACACCAGTGGATAGTGTTCCAAGTCCCTAAATTTTCCAAAAACCCACTTGACCCTAGCTATCTAGCCTAAAATCCTTTACATTCCAGTCATCTCTTTGTTGTGATTTCACAGAGAGAGCACTCTCTGGTTTGGTAGGGCTAGCTACCAAACTAAAATATTGGTCTGTGGTTACCTCTGTCAATCTCTTCATCATCCCATGACATTATGGAGGATAATAGAGGGCATGACAACTAGGGAGTGCCAAGGTGTTCTAGTGAATGTAAGGTTACCAAGTCATCGAAAAATGCAATGCTATTTGTCAGGTCATGACTACCAAGGTGTGTTAGGGAATAATAGGGCATGCTAAGATGTGCTAGATACTATGAAGACATGTCAAACAAGCTAAGATGTGCCACGTGCTAAGGCATGCTAAGATGTACAAGGGTTCCAAGTCCCTGCCTCCTCTTCTTCCATATGATATACACTTATGACATTTCCTTTGCAATATTTGGTCATTTGATAGTTATAGGTCATTTATAGGTTATAGATGTCTTCAGAGTTTCACTTCTAATTGCGTATTCAATTGAACATATTGATTCTATTATACATAACTATTTTTCGCTCCACCCAATCTTCATAACTTTAATAACCATTAGGTAGGGACCTACATCTTCGATGTTGCTCTGCTTGTTTAGTAAAATATTGCTAAGACTTTAATTTATTGAAAGCTGTAGAATTTACAATTTATGAAGTTTCAAGGTCTATTTAAGAAAATATAATTCTTTAAAGGGTTCTAGCTCAATGGAAGAGCACCTGCTTTACAAGCAGGAGGTTGGGGTTTTGATTCCATCGTGCCCTGACATCCATATGGAATGGTGACGATCAATTTTGGGTGACGGAGACTCTTTTCACCATCACCAATGATCTTTGATGACATTTTTGAACACTCAACAAAAATATGAAATGGTGACAGTCAATGAATGCGACCATATATACACATCAATATTGACGACCCTCAAAGGTCTATAACCATAAATCGTTGTTGTTGATATGAAATGGTGACGGTCGTTGTCCATCATTATAGTCATTATTTGTGATGGACATTGAATGTCACCATAACACCTATACTTTTAACAATGCGACTTCTAGTGACAGTCAATGGATATCACCATATATATGCACTAATAGTGACGACCATTAAATATCCATCACAATAAATCATTATTGTTCATATGAAATGGTGACGGTCACTATCCCTCATTATAATCAATATTTATGATAGACCTTGAATGTCACCATAACACCTATACTTTTGGCGATGCCACCTTTGGTGATGTTCAATTTTTGGTGAATGAGGCTATGGTTCATCAACATTGTTCATATGCAATGGTGATGTTCACTATCCGTCATTATAAATCACTATTGGTGATGAACTTTGAATGTCACTACAACACCTATACTTTCGCAACACCACATTTGGTGATGTTTAGCTTTTGGTGAAGGAGGCTATGGTCCATCACCATTTCTCATATCAAATGGTGACAGTCAGTATCTGTCATTATAAATCATTATTGGTGACAGACTTTGTATGTCACTACAACACCTATACTTTTGGTGACGCCCCCTTTGGTGATGTTTAGTTTTTGGTGACGAATGTTCTTTTGACCATCACCAATGAGCTTATGGTGACATTTTCCATCCATCACCAACATCCTTTTTTCTTGTAGTGTGCACAGTCACCCAACAAAATGGAGATTCACAAAGTGTGTATGCAAGCAGCAAACTAGCCCTCTTGCCAAAAAACTCATCTTCCTCATAAATCATGAAAAGAAATTTATATAAGTGCTCATGCCAAGCCACTTAACTTTCACCATCATATGTGTGAGTGGGCAAGAGATTGAAAAGCTTCCCCGATATGGAGAAATATTCACAATTTGAAAAACAACTTGGGGGAAAAAGAGTGCAATACTCCATGAACGATATGCAAAGGTTCAAAACTGGATGAGAGGGCACTTCTTGTCATCAAGCCCTCCTTTTAGCGCGATAAATGTTGATGGTGCTGGACCCTCCAATATGTCATGGGGATCTCCCTGGTAAGAAGTTCCAATTAGACCTCAGACCATTCGGTGTAGGAGTCCCAACAGTGGGTCATAAGGTAATGCATTGATTGTGGTGTTGCACAGAGGCAAATAAAATAAGTCTTTCAGTAGTAAGGGTGTGACTGGTGCATTGAGTCAAGGAAGGTGTATGAAAGGTTCCAACACTTTGAATGGGGAAGGAAGTGAATGTTAGTCCCAGGTTGAAAGGGATCAGTCCCACCTCGGCTAGGAACACACAACACAAAGGACATGCACAACTTCTGGTGGAGCAGTCCATTCAGATGTGGCAGTCATATCATACAAGGTAAGATAACATGTATAACACTCACGGATTAGTCCGAGACAACTGTGACATTTGTTATAGAAAATTTCAAAAGAAAGGTCTGTCTGATGTCCGGTAGAGCGGTCAACATGAATTCTGACAACATTAACAACATATGAAACACATTAACAACTAGATTCATATAATTTCGTGTGATTCGGTTCATACACAAGTACGTAAGTTAATCAGCACATATCATTAAAGCAACTAGAGCAGTCCAACTACAATAACAACATATGCATGAAGATGTGCTAGCTCTTGTTATATAAAGAAGTATAAGTCACAATCATACAATACATCCAAGTAAAACTGCTAGCCCCAATAGTGGAATGTTACAACCACATCTGCTTGCTCCTACAAAGAGATGTATTAGCTCCGTGAAATGGAGAAGCCAAGGTACGTTACAATATTGTCCAAGCCTTCTTCAAAATAGTCTTAATAGAAGCTTGGCTGACCAAAATCCCATACAATGAGTTATGAGGTACTATTTATAGCAAATGGTGGGATGACCCTTGAAATTCCCCTTCGTGACAGTTCAACTACACTCATGACTCTTCACCTACTTTATGACTATTACATCCAACTGTTGACACTTGACTTACACTTGACATGAATCAACATTACAATGCACATGTACTCATGTCAGAAAACATGGCTTGAGCAAGCCTTTCAAGACATCGCTGACACTCGGTCCGCTGTGGTGAGGCAAACTCTTTGACATGCTTGTGATGGTGAAGTTGGTGAGTTGATGCCAATCTTGGTCGTTGATGATGGTGTGCATGGACATCATGGTGACATCTTGCTGAAGCGAACTCTTGATTTTGTTGCAACGAGTGCATTGGTTCAACCACTTCATCTAACTCTTATGCTAACATGTGCATTGTCTTCTTGGGTGTGGTTGAACAGGCAGCACACGGATGCATAATTTCCGAGTTGATCTTCAAGTGTATGTTGGTGTTCACGCGTATCAACTTGCCAAAGCTACCCATTCAACTTCAGTTAGACTTGCTTCTTGTCTTCACCTTGGGGAGTGTGTGGAATGGGTTGGATTGCATGTATGCGCTCAACGACATGCATGCTATTGAATCCCTTGCATGCGATCAACAACACTACTCACCAAGTCTACTTTGTATCAGCTACTGGGATGGATCCTTAACTTCTACAAGCATAGTTTCATCCATGAGTTCATGTTGCGCCCACTTATGTTCTTGTCCCTATTAAACTCATTCATCTGTCTGTGCAACTTTATGTTCTTCCTTAGTTGTTGCTTTAGCACATGCGACTCCTTATTTGTTACATATTTTTCCTTCATGCGATCTTCATGTTGCATCGTCACTCCATAGGTCTCCAAAGTAGCTTTCATCATCAATGGACCTACTTGAGCTTGCAACCTTGTTCTACCTTCGTGTTTTCAACAACCCTCTTACATTCATTGCATTTGGTATGTTGTCTTTAGTTGTTATTCATGATTCTGCTCATTGTGATGTTGTTGTTGTGATATCTTGATGCCATTGTCTGCAAACAACTTAATGTCTTCGTGGGTAGGCAAGTCCATGGACACTTGATCGACTACATCCCCAAGCGTGCTCTAAATGGTGTCTTTGCCTCTGCTCTCCTGGAAACATTTTACCTGTACTATTTAGAGGCAGATGAACACCTGCAATACCAGGAGAGGTGGCAACACTCATAGCAAGAAATTTTTCAGTCGAAAGCCAAAATGAACATGAGAACTAACTCGCAACATACCTAGGTGAATGATCATGAAGGTTGCAGAATTTCAGCCAAGAGGTCAAGAGACCGACTACCAAGACTGCACAAGGCACAGTCTGGTCTGTTGAGAGATTTATTGACTGCTAGAACTATGTAATGCATAGTCCAGTCTGGTTGCTGGCTACTAGGATTGCACATTGTGAAATTCCAACTAGGAAGGACTGCTGGCCCAATGAAAGATTCATGAAATTTCTTGGGCCAAGTAGCCACTTTCCTCCAAAAATGTGAAAAACAGTCCTGGAGGCTAGTGTTGGGTAGGAATACACAAATATATTGAGGAAGGTGAGCCTTCCTTTCCCAGATTGTGAAATGCAGCCTTGGCGAAAGCAAAGCGTAGCCCAAGGTTGGCCCGACTTGTCGACGGACAACTCAAAGCAAGTAAGTCAATGAATGCATGGTGACATGAAGTGATAGAAGAAGTGATTAAAAGTGCATGAAAAGCATGAATGAAAGATTCAACAAGAAGATCAACATGCATGTGGGTGAGGTAGTTCGCCGATTGGGCAAATGTTCGTGCAAAACAATTTCACACATGCGACAACAGTGAGATAGAAAAAAAACTGAAACAGAGCTAGGAAAAGCTAGTATACATTTAAACGACAACATGCATTTAAAGAAATCATGAAAAAAATACTCCCACAAGCAAAAACACAAAAAGCAACATAAATGCAGCACAATGCATGACAAGCGAGCTTACACGAAAACAACTGAGTTGAATGTGTTGACTGCTCCTATATGTGATGTAGGATGTCAAAGTTGCAAGGTTTGATGTGAGGAATGAGCTCTGCGGTGTTGGGCTAATGAGTTTTGATAACATCGAGGTTATGACATGCATGTCACAAATCTAGTGGAAGAGACACTTGGTGGGAGGTTTTTGAAATGATCCTTGCATGTAACCTCCAACTGCTAAACATAGATCCCTAAAACAAGGGATTCCTTTACATGCTACCTTGGGAGAAGCAACCTATGCATGTAATTTAGTTCTTCTTGGTCCCAGAGGGAACCAGTCAACTCAGCTACACATGCAAGAGACTGCTCGACTGGTGGACAAAATTGCACATTTCTGGGTGGGAACTGGGCTGGCTGCCCAAGAGATTTCACAATTTCTAGGTAGAGCAGTTGACTATTGCCCATATTTGTATAAATCCTAGACTGAAAAGCCTGTCGTTGGGAAATTTTGCACAAATTCTACTAGAAGGGTTGGCTAGCATGATTGTGCAATCATGGAGCCTAGCGGGCTGTTAGAGAGGACTGTACAATTTTTGGAGGGAAGGCTAGTTGCCCTCTAGAAATGCACAGTTCTCAAGGGGAAGCTACTTAGCCTACAGCTGGACCAAGTCTAGGTGAGCAGCCTGTGAAGGGAAAGGTTAAACTATGATCGATAGGATGCCTTTGAGAAAGAAAGACACTTAAGCTTGAGGACTTGATGAAGTGAGGCAAGCCGTTGTGAGGGTTGGTAGGGAGGCTCCAAAATAGGCTAAGGAAAAATTTTGGAGGGTGGTTGTAGCCACTACAACATGAGCCAATATTTTGGCTACGATTAGGATTAGATGGAGCTTGGGAGTATTGTGAAGAGCCTTGGCTTCTCCGTAGCGTAGAGAGAGTATACTTATTTGGAGTAGGAGATGTTCTTGACTTTAATGTTTCATTATTGGGGCTAGTGGTCTACCAATGGTGTATTTATGGATGGAAATTTCACTTATAATAAAACTCAGAGTTGAAAAACTTGCATGCATATGTTGTGAATATAGTAGGACTATTCTTGTTCTATCTTCAATGTATGATATTTAACTTACATTCATGATTATGAAATATTTCATTTGCATTTGTATGAGTCTTGTTGAATGTGTGTTGTTGTATTAATTCACCACCTTAACTCGTGGACTATTCTCCATGTTAGCTCATGATTTCATTATGCTCATGTGTTCCTTTTAAGATGCATACTATTACAGGCTTCCAAGGGGTGCATTTCCTTTTCCCTTCATGTGTTGGAACCTTCATGCATCGCACTTGACATTCAATAGGGTCACACACTTTCTCTTACCAAAGTTATCATAATTCACTCTGCGAATTTTCGCATTCAATTCATAACATTACCACCCATTGTTGGGACTCCTACTCCAAATGGTGTGAGGTCTAGTTGGGGCTTCATTTTAGGTAGGTCCCCTGAAAGTTAGCGGGTCTAGCACCATCAACATATTCTTATGATGAGGAGAGAAGGCCTAAAGTTATCTTCAGTTCGAGAAGATGTTGGCTTATATTCATTGATAGGAGTCGAACAACCCAACATACCAACAATGCGTCATTAGCAACATTATCAACTTATGGAATAGAGAACTTATCAATCTTCTGATCACAAGTAAAGGATTTCTCTTCAGTATAAATCCCACCTATGAAAAATAACACTTCCTTAGGTTTAGTAAGGGTAGGTGTAGACATCAATGTAGTAGTAGAAATATTATATCCAAGTCCTACGCTAGATGTTTGTATCTAAGGATAAACTTGGGAAGAAATTCCTTATCTATTGCTTCTAGGTTCAACACTAGTATATGCCATTTTTATTAGAAGTTAGGACCGAATACCATTTATGTTCTTCTCAAAGTTAGGAGAAACAACATTAGTAGTGAATAACGTAATTGAAACATCAATATGTGTTTCCTAAGAATTAGCTCGACTATAAGAAATGTTAGAAAGGTAGATTAGCTACTCAATAGTAATTGTAGTATGTATTCAATTGACGATTGGTCTACAAACATTGAATAGTTACATCCTTCTCAGTGGACTATAATAACAGTACACCACAAACTTCTATTAAGACCTAAAATTCAAAAAAATATATATATTATTGTTGGCTTGAAGAGGGGAAGCTTCTTCATGAGGCTCATCAATAAATTCCTATAAATGAGGAAGCTCATTAGACAACTAGGAATTTATTGCTTCCAACAAAAAAATTTCTTATTTTATACAATATTATCTAAGTGATAGGGATATTTAACTTTCTCATCTATATCCTCAATAATATTTAACCTCTCTTCAAATTGGTCAAAAAGATCCTTCGAAAAAGTTTCCATGGCTCTCCCTAGGACATGAATTCTCCATAATTTCTTGTTCATAGCAGTCTAGAGCAAGGTGGATACATTATTCAAATATTTCATCAAGTCTACATTCCATATATACAACAAGGAGATGACTTATTTTAAAGTGCTAACTTTGTTATGGAGTTGTTTAATAGCCTTATTTTCACACAGGTCCTATAATCTATGACCTATCTGATAATAGAATCAAGTTAAATAATTCCAATCAAAGTTATTCATTGTTTTGTCGAGAAAGGTTCAATTGATGGTTCCAATTGGTTTACAAATCCATCAAAGAACATCAAGATTTGTACAATAAAATTGTTCTCAAGAAAAATATTTGAGTTGAAGACATAGGATGAAGAGTCAAGGAAATCTTGTCAAGTGAGTCAAAGTCTTTAGCTAAAAAAAGCTACTAGGAAATCAATAACCTTTTTAAGCAACTTACACATTGGAACATAACTTCAATGTATCTCTAGTTAAATGAAAGGCCCCATTCAGTCTAACTCTTCTTAGTGGGCCATTAATATCTACTGAGAAATTAAAAGAAAAGATTTGATTTTCGTCAATAGAAATAACAAAGATTTAGTCAAACAAGAGTGAAGGTCAAACATAAGTTGGTTCAACCACTACCTAGTTGTACTTTCCATCGTCAAACTCAATATGGTATAAGCTCTAGTCGATTCAAGAAGAAACATGGTAGGCTCACCTCGATGTAGTCAAACCACTGGTCAGTCAGGCTATCCTACAATCAATGTATATATAGAAAATTCTAGCCTTAGGTTGAAAATCAAGTTGTGTGTCTTTGGTCACCCAACTTTGAAATCTAGTTGAGATTTTCCTTGAATCCTAAAATCAATAGGGAAGAGAATGTGAAGTAACCCTATCATGAAAAAATTAAACTTCCTCTGTGCCAGGTAATCCACAAGAAGTAAACTTCACAAAATCAATAAGATAGAGATATGAGTCAATAGGGTTTATTCAAAGCACCAATCAATCGATCATTCAATAGATCATGTGAGAGGGAGAATGTATATTGTTTAAAATCCATATTAATAATTGTCATCCAATCTAACTATTTTCAAGCACACAAAATTCTTTCTTTCTCATCAAAAGAAAAAAAAAATATTGTATTCAAGTTAGTAATATTGATCAAGAATTAGCTACTTAGTCACACATTCTCTCTATGAAATCATATCCATATTAAACCCATTTCAAAACATCATTCTTATTCTCCACAAAACTAATATTGTATCCCATCAACTCTGATTCCATGTTGGGACAAGTTAGTTATAGTAGAGAATAGCGGTGGTGTTTAGAAATACCATTACACTAAAGCACAAGGGATATTCATGATTTGATGGTGATAGACCAATCCTAGGGAGAATCTACAAAGATATTTGGAAATGGACGAAATCAAATAACCATGGCAACATTTGGTGTAACTCTCCTTAAAAGATAGATCCAAGAATCCTTATGTGGACATAACGATTCTTATGTAGACACAATCAAAATTGAATTCTTGCAACGTAGCTTTCCCAAGGAATCCAATGTTTCTACAAGAATCCACATGTGGACACAATGATTCTTATGTAGACATAATCAAAATTGAATTCTGGCAAGATAGTTTTACGAAGAAACCCAATTTTTCAACAATATTTGTCATTCCCCACCCCCTCTTATATTTGAAAACAATGTTGTTTATTAAGTGAACTTACATAAATGATTTTCCTTATGTGTCATTCACAGGTGAAATTGTATAATGATATTCAATTCCCTCCCTCTGGTATGTTGACATTGATCAACGAGTTTGTTGATTCTTTTTTTCCTTATTAGCCTACCTCCTATACACAATATTCATAACTCTTTTGAATTAATTCCTAGAAATACTCTCCGCAAATCTCATACCTATTGTTTATCTCTTATCATTATTATTCAAGTCAAATGTCAACTCAAATATTTACTTTAGAAAAATATAGCATAACTCATTTTCACATGTCTACCCCGCCTTCATGATCCATAAGAAAGAACACCAAAAATGGAACTTAGTGATTTATTATATGGATTTCAATAAAAAAACCGTCATGAATTTCCATCCCTTTCCTAAGATTCTTTATCTGCTATATCACTTGACTGTGAGGTGTTTGGTATCATCAAACCCTCATGAATTATAGGTACACTTGGAAACCAACCTTTAACTATGAATTTGGGTTGTTTGTGTGGTTGGTGATGCCCTTTCACCTCACTAACACCCTTCTATGTTTTCAATATGTATTAATGATATATTCTAGCCACGCTAAGGAAATTTGGTAGTCATATATCTAGAAAATAAAGAAGCGATATATGGGTTGAGCTCTTTCAACATGTTGATATCATGCTAGAACTACTATGTAAATACAAACCAAAGGGAAAAAGTAAGAACCACCTTTTGGAGGCCTCTATCTAGTACCTTGTCTTTGCCACTGATGGGTAAGGTATCTATGATGTCAAGGTCAAAGTGTAATTGGTAGAAAAATGAATCACCCTTGATATAAGAAACAATTTGAAGAGTGTTCTAAGTAGACTTAATTTTTATCATTGTTTCATCACAAACTTCTCCCACTCTTCATGCCTCTTACATCATCAAAGACTAGATGTGGCCTTAAGCTTAGCTCTAGTTTTACATTTACCTAATTTACACCATCCCATAGATGTAGAGAAGGACACTTCTACTAATTCTTTTGATGTTGTACCTAATTAGGCATGTCATCCCATTACATATCAATTTTAGACATTCTCAGATGTCATACTTAAATACAATAATTATGATGAGGAATTCTATGGGTTGGTATGGGTCTTGAAGTAGAGGTGTGCCTATTATTTTAGTAAGGAGGGTATTTTACATATTGATCACAATTCTTCGTTATTCCTCAATTCTTCGTCTATGATGTACGAACATCACCATCTTAAATGGAACTTACATATCCCATACCTTCACATAGGAATTCAGAATAGAAAAGGGAATTCCAACAAAATTTATGATATGCTTCATCCCTCTAGTAGTTTGTTGTGCAACCAATGAAGTATGGTAACCCGTCTATGTTATACATATTTTTTCCTCCCATCTTTTAGGTAATTCCAATAAACTACAGAGATGAACTAGATTCTCTTACATGAGTACTATGTTTATGAGAATTAGTTGTATAAACTAAACTAATTTTTATGCACAAGTCAACTTATCAATTAGTCCTCCTTTGAGAAACTCATAACTCTTTTATAGAAAGCAATCTTGCATGGAGATGACTCTCCAACACCTACAATGTTTTTTTAAGCAAACTATGCAACATCAAGTTAAATCATTCATTTATTCCTTTTTTCCCTTACAAAACTAAAAACCTTACCAGTCCTCCTTTGAGAAGCTCATGACTCTTCTTACCACAAACAATTTGGCATATAAAAGACTTTACAACATCCACAATGTTATGTTTTTTTAAAGCAAACTATGTAACATCAAATTAAATCCTTATTTTTTATTTTTTTCTTTACAACACTATTAAGCATAATGACTATAAACAAGTGCTCAATAATCCCATTCCATCCTTCCATCCTTCGGAATCATTTTCTATGGATTTCTTGAGTGCATTTTCCTACAACGTTTTGCAAACATGATTACATATTTATTTTAGTGTGTGATTTTTCCAAGGTGGCCTTTTTGAGTCCCGTCACAAAGACTAATTCAACCTCCCAACCACAAATTTATTTTTTTGACATGTTAGGACTCAGTTCATATTACCTCTTGATATTATTTCTAATCACAATTAATGGTTTCTAAATACACTTCTAAAAAATGCTATGATAATTGTTAGGCTACTAAATTAATTCCTCCAATGTTTTTCATTCTCACGGTGATGACGACGAAAGTGAGGTAAGGAATCCTATCCTTGTTCATGTCGTCTACATGCACTGTACTGTACTTGTATTAAATAGAGGAATACCATAGCATGTCATCTACCATAGCTACAATAGACTTTTCAACCATTCTATTGAATTTTCACCCTTTAAGGAATGTTGTAGGTATCAACTTCTTACCAATTTGAGCTCCCTATCAGTCTCCATCATGCTTCATCTTCCCATTAGCGACAAGAACATCATTCTGCCTCTATTTTTGTGTTTGAACTTGGCATACTTTTTAATGATCAGTATGACCCATCTACATCTCCCTGGCAGCATACTGTGGCCAATACTTTTCTTGTCCGAGAGCGTTCAAGCTCGAACACATTTCCAACTTATGGTAAGAGAAATTATGCGACTCCTGAGAAATCCAGGAAAAATGGTACGAACTATGCCGTCCTCGAAGTTCGAACTCTCACTGCTTCTTGTTCTTCTTCCCCTTAATTTGATTGTGGAAACAACAAGCGAATAGAGACATAAATACCAGAAACAATCAGCAACATGCAAACCTCCGTTATTTGTATTCGAAGCCTCCGTTATTTGTATTTGAAGCGTCACTGTTAGACGTGGGAGAGAATGCAGCGGCCAAGGCGAGGCACTATGTTTCAGAGTTTCCTCCCTACGATACCCATTACTTCGGCCACGCCGCCGCCAGGTTTAGCAACGGCGGCCCGTTCATCGATTTTATATGTAAGAAGAGATGATTCATCATGCTTCTGGTTTATTTAATTAGCTATGAATGAAATGCGCAAGCGTTTTTTTCAGGGTTTGCTGATGACTTTTTTCATTTTCTTACTTTCCTGCTGTCGGTTAACAGCTCAGGGTTTGGGGCATCGGTTTATAGATCCATATCTGAAGTCTTTAAGCTCTAACTTTAAGCACGGAGTTAACTTTGCCTCCTCGGGAGCCGCTGCCAGGGATTCTGCCATCTCCGGCAACGGGACGGGCAACCTCAGATTGTTTTCTCTGAATGTTCAGACCGATCAATTTATCGAGTTTAAACGTGAAGCTTTGCGTTCCAAAGATACAGGTCGGTTCATTTAACGTTTTGTGTTAGGTTAGTTTTAAAATATTTTGTTGGGAATATGACATGAAATGCATGAACTATAGTTAAAGATTGACAGTCGTTCAATGGAAACACAGCCAAATATGTAAATTCATTTTACAGTTTCTATTGGATTTTACAATGATATTTGGGACATTAATGCAAAATGGGTGACAATGTTCTTATTTTTTATTATTATCTTATAGATTTCTTATTGTTATCAGTAAATTTGCAGAAGCCCAGTGTTCCCCATTATTATTAGTCGCTATTTCTCAATGATTCCTTGCTTTATTACATAAATATCAACAATAAGAAATGTAAACATTGGTTTCGTCTAGCCTCATTCACTTGAGTGAAAAGGGAACTACCAAGATGCTCTCACCTACCGAACCTGCCTGATTTTTGTTTCTAGAATCAAAATGTAGCTTTAATTGTCACAATTCTCACTCTTGGATGGAGCAAAACTTGCAATTTCTGCATAAAGGATCCTTCTATTAGTAGAGTTTTGTGCAAGTTGAAGTATACATGAGTAATCTTTATTGTATTTTTAGTGATGATGATTAATGTAGCAAACTCGTTGGTGATGTGTTTATTTTGCTGGATACTTTAAATAAATATGGCCTCAAAAATGAAACCAAAACCTGTGATAATTGTTCTTGAAAGCAGAGGCAAAAATGAGCTTGTTCATGTCAACTAAAAGCATTTTTTAGCTACACAAATGGAGATTATCTAATTAACTGAAATGGATTGATATGCTCCTATTTTCATATCCTCAATCGGAATAAAGTATTTTCATATTTTTTTAAGAGTCACTGGAAGAGTAATCATGATCAAATCAACTGCACAAGACCCATCATCTAGTGGTTGGATTTCGAGAGAGTCGTTGTTACCATACAAGGATCGCTACCACCAACAAAAAAATCACTTGATAATGATATCATATTAGCAGAGTAATATGGATACTATGTTCAAAATCTTTCAGTGAAGCTACCTTTTGTAACAAAAGAAACCAATATAATCATGAAAAATTCAAAACTATTATGAGGAGATCTAGTTTCAAAGTTGTAACATATTTATTTCTTTAGCAAGGTTCAGAGTTCTTTAATTTTGTTCCAATGATATTTTTTCTTAATTAGTTATCCTGTTTGGATTTTGTTGAAAATTGAAAATTTAGGTGTACAAAACAACAAATATGTTTATATTTGAGAGAGTTCCCTTGTTTTCAAGGGGCTTGCAAATATGGGCGTTTATCCTTTTAAATATGCAACTACAAAGGTGTAACATATTTATTTATTTAGCAGAGTTTGAATTCTTTTATTTTGTTCAATTGATTTCTTTTGGTAATTAGTTGTCCTGTTTAATTTTTGTTGAAAATTTAGGTGTACAAAACCACAAATATTTCTATATTTGAGAAAATGTCCTTATTTTCAATTAGCTTGCAAAGATTCTTGTTTATCATTTTAAATATGCAGCTACAAAATTGTAACATATTTATTTAATAAGTTCTAATTTCTTTAATTTTGTCCAAACACATAACTGCTAGTTTACATTATTCCCACACATAAATTCCCTTTATTTAATATCTATCTAATTATTTCTATTCAATATTCCATTAAATGAAAATACAAAGCAATGCCAAGAAAAATACCTATTAACATTATTTTTAATTAATAATATATTTTATTTTATTTCAATTTTATTTAAATCATTTTTATATAAAAAAAATCTAAATTAAATTACTTTTAATTAAGATGCAAAAATATTTAAATTATATTTTACAAAAGTACATCTACATCTACATCTCGTTTCCAATCCAAATTATATGTAAAAAAATCCAGACAAATGTTATTAAAAATATACGTAATTCGACTCTTTAATGTGGGTATACCAAATTATTTAAATTGATAAAAATAATTAAATTATATATTTAAAAAATACATGCGTTAATATAATTTAATTTATAAATATAAATATAAATAGATTCTAAATTTTCAGTATGATCGAGGTCAATTAATGAAACTTATCGTTTAGTTTCTGGTTTTTAACTTCATGTCAATGTTGAATTTCATAATTTTAATCATCCCAAGACAAATAAATTGTAAAAGGTGAAACTAGACATACAAATCTTTCGTAACATATGGCAATGGCAAGGTACGAACATAGATGATTAATGAAACATACAAAAGCTTTATCGAAATCTTCGAGAAATGACAGGGTGTTACACAGATATTTAATCAAACATGCAAATACTATCTGAATTCCTTTATTGATATCTCCATTAACCATGAACTTAATGCAGATTGCGTTGAAACATTAATAAGTACAGTGACACAGAAGTGCTAATTCAAACCCTAGTGAGCATCTGAGTGCATTATATGTTTATTAAGGATTAGAGGATTAACTTGTATCATTCTGTTCATCAGATCCTTGAAAACAGCGAGAGGCTGCCATCCATGTCATCCCACCCTGAAAGATGGCGTTCAAGTAACCCATGTTTGTGTAAGCTTTCAACGGTGTCACCCAAAGTCTTGATCATAGGTGTAAACGAGAGATTTAAATCCTTTAGCTTCTGATTGGAAAAGTGGTATGGCTGCCTCCTTGGATTTATCTGGTCTGAACACCTGCATGCATGAAGGTGCATAGGATTAGACTACTTATTTTGTTTGATTCGTTATACACTTGTTTTCAGATATGTATATTTAATCTGAGCATAAGTATATTTTAATATACTATGTAAGATTGCTGTGGTGCCTACTCGGTAGGGAGGGGAGAGCGTGGGCACAGTTTGGCCAACATGCCGACGAGGTCTCCTCGGTGGATGTTGCGTTCTCCACACACATATCTGTGGCCGCTGGCCGAGGGCGTTTCGTACACTAAAATGTGAGCCTCTGCAACGTCCCTCACATCCACATATACCTGAGTTAAGTTCGCATACGTCTTCGCTGACCCTGGCATCGATCTCATCATCATAGGTCCATCAATTCTACTACTAAATCAGTAATCGTCTAAACTATATATATTATTAACTAGGATAGAAAGCATTACCCACCTGTCAAGTATTTCATAATATGAGCAGTGCCAGCGTCCATTGTAGACTGCAATTTCGGACCTAAAACCACTCCTGGATTCACCACTACCAACTGTAAATTCAATTTCTTGGCAAGCTCCCATGCCGATTTCTCTGCCAAGGTTTTTGCATAGCAATACCAGTTCTGCAATTAATGAACAAGACGAAGTAATAGAGTTAGCCCAAATCCATGCGATCCAACTTGATATTTCTATATATATATTGAGAGTAGTGTATTAATCCAGAGAAAGTAATAAATACACTGGTCTGTATGCAGTAGTCCAAGTTGCTCCAGCAATCCTCATCGACTATGGCGAATGGGTTTCTCTGAGGGTCCAGGTAAACAGCACCGATAGAAGACGTAAAGACTACGCGTTTCACCCCCATTTCTGCGCAAGCCTCCATCACATTCTTCGTTCCTTTCACCGCTGTCTCTATTACCTCTTCCTGCATATAATTACATCCATCACGTATGCACGTAAGCCAGTCAGTCGACTAGATCATTAGTTAACAATATCTAACGGCCAGACCAGTAATTACAAGAAGTATTAATACAGTTGCTTGCCGTCATTTTAAGCTACAACTAAATTGATGGGCTCCAACTGAATATATGGACTTAGAAGGTTTAGAGGTTATAGACATAATCATATGGCAGTGAATTAATTACGGAGTTATTGCTCATAGCAGTGGCCACGTGAAATACACCATAGCAGCCTCGTATAACTGTGACTAAGCTCTGGTAATTATATGTCAATATTAATTGGTATTAACATATTTTATGAATAACCTACATTGAATTTTTTTTATATATACAACATTAAAATATTCATATTCATTTTTACAACACACTCATTTTTTTAATTATAGCCTACATCCTGTCAACTTGAGGAACTGATGAACAGACAGACTTACATGTCCCATAGTGCACTATAAGACTGTAGAATAAGCCTCTCCACTCAACTAACCTAATTATATATTTCAAATCATTGACTAATTTCATACGTCTACCAATTTACCAAATCAATGTGAAATTTCTTTTCACTTTAAATATATATGAAAGATTAAATTATTTATGTTATTATTAATTGATGACTATTAAATTTAAATTATTAATTATTAGTTGATTTTAATAAATTCATTAATTGTATAGTTTTTATCAATATAAAATTATAATAATTTTTCCTTTAATTTCAATCTATACTCTAACAATATCATCCAATTTATATTCTAACTAACTTCCAAGATATATAACAATTAACAGTCCTACCCATAAATGCAAAAAGCAGCCCTTAAAATGACATTGCTGGTACAAATATTTTTGAATTGTTAAAACTCAAAGTCAATGCCAACATATAAAAAATTATTCCTGCTGGAGACATAAAACTCTTGGTGTGGCGCCCACGAAATCCAAAAGGATGTGTTAAAATCCAAAAACATGTGTTTTTAAAATTTATATGGGTGCAATAGGAAATACTCCCTTCGTGACAGATGCGGAAGGCCAGCTTGGAATGGCATTGCTGGTGGGATTTTTATTTGTTCAAATTTAAAGTCAATGTCAGCCGAACTGCAATTATTGCCCCGTGCCCGGGACAACTTGGAATCAAAGTTGTCGTGCCAGGAGATCGTCAAAATTTTAATTTTATCAGTCGGAGTTGAACGGGTTAATGGTGAAGACGGTTATATAAACCGTGTGAAGAACCCAGAGGTTAAGGAAATGGTTTTTGTCAGTGTATTTTATTTAATCAATTTGATTTAAAATTTAGCAGAGATTTTTAAAAATCATATATTTAAATTGTTAATTTGTAAATTTCAAAGTGCAAAATTTATTTATACATTTAAAATTACATTTTAAACATAATCACAATCTCTTAAAAACTATATTGTTTACGGATTAAAAGGGATTTTTATGACATCCCATCAAAACTTTTACATTTATTTGGAGATAACTTTAGTTCAACATGATCAAAATTGTTCATCCTTCATTAAAACAAACTTCTTTAGTTACATTAATCAAATCTCTTCGCATTTTCTAAAAGTTTGTTTTGATCCGATGGGATGGGATGGCTTTGGTCTGATTTGATCAAGGCTATTGATTTTAGGTTAAAACTAGTTCACGTTGATCACATGGGATCAAAACTATCTCTTAATCAAATCTCTTCGCATTTTCTAAAAGTTTGTTTTGATCCGATGGGATGGGATGGCTTTGGTCTGATTTGATCAAGGCTATTGATTTTAGGTTAAAACTAGTTCACGTTGATCACATGGGATCAAAACTATCTCTAGGTAAATGCCAAGGGGTTTAATGATCAAGGCCGTTTTAATGAATGTGAAAAGGTTTGGTTTAATGTGATAAAGGCCATTAATTGAAAATCAATAACCTTTAATCACATTGAACCAAAACCTTCTCTAAGGAAATGTGAACGGATTGGTTTTAATGTGATCAAGGTCGTTGAAAAATCAGTGGCCTTGCTCACATGAGACCAAAGCCAAATCTCGACATATGTGAAGAACTTTGATCAAGCTGGACCGTGATTAAGGTTGTTGACTATTAATAAAGAATAGTTTTAATAAAAAATAATAATATTCATTAACTTTGATCAAGCTGGACCGTGATTAAGGTTGTTGACTATTAATAAAGAATAGTTTTAATAAAAAATAATAATATCATTTTTTTTTTTAAATTTAATATTAGGTATAGATTTTGAACAATTTTGTAAAACAAATTTTAATTTAATTGTTTGGTTTAAATTAATTGTCATCCATATGAATTTTATAATGTGTAGAATTTGGAATATCATTTCTTAAAAAAATGAGTTTATGCAAATTTATCTAAAACAAAATTTGAAATTCTAAAATGGATTTTTAGAATATAGAAAATATTTTCGTTACTTGTTAATTTGTAATCTAAGAAACATGTCTTAAGTTATATCTGAAGAACAATCAAGTATTATTTAGGCCAAGTACAAGTGTGAGTTTGCCATTATTGAGATCATATTTGACCTATATCATTAATGCTAAGGAGTTCAAGTAGATTATTCGAGATTGGCAAGTCCTTATTGTGTTTATTTGAAAAGAAATAGTTACTTTGTTTTATAAAAAAAGCTAATATTGTTTATTTAATTAAGAAAGGGAATATATAATATATAAAGTGTTGGGTTGTGTTATATTCTTTCCACGACTAGCTCATGTAGTTAACAGGGGGGTCACAGGGGGTTTGAGGGGTGCAGGTAACCCCACTCTATGAGGTCTGGGGCAACGCCCAAGAAAATTTTGGTTTTGGACCCTATGTTAGGTTGGGCGGACCCACCTATGGTTTTGTGCATGATTTTCGCATATGGTTTTGGACGTGATAGTTTTCGGTCCATGGTTTTGGATACGATGGTTTTTGGTCCATCATATTGGATGCTTTGGCATGTATAAATATGTATTGTAACATTGAAAGGAACATAATGAAAAATCAAGTTGGTAGTCCCGATTTTGGGATCCAGAGGAAAATCTCTGTGTATATGTGTTTTATGTGTTATGCTCTCGCATTGTTTATTTTCTATGTTTTAGAATTCGTATGCAGATAATTTATGTATGGGGTTAAAAACCTACATTTGGTAAGAAAGTTGTTTTGGCTTTAAGGGGATGCCTTTGCTGCTAAGGGGTTTTGCTCGGACCTGTGGTAGACCATGTTCAGTGGGAAATCTGCAAGATCGATTCAGGTGGTGAAAGAAGATGGCAAGCAGTGGAAATATAGAGATCAAGAAATTTAATGGTGAGAGTTTTGAGTTGTGGAATCTCAAGATGGAGGATCTATTGGTGGATAAAGATCAGTGGATCACGGTAGATCTAGTTACTAAACCAATGGGAGTGTCTGATGAAGAATGGAAGAAGTTGGATCAGAAGGCAAAGAGCATAATATGATTGTGTGTCTCAAATTCAGTGTTATTGAATGTATCAGGGGAAGCTACAGTGAAGGCTTTGTGGGACAAGTTAGGGACTTTGTACCAATCTAAGTCTCCGGTGAATAAACTGTTCCTGCATAAAAAGCTGTATAACCTGAGGATGAAAGATGAAGACTCCATGATAGAGCATCTGAATGCATTTAATACTGTGGTAAGTCAGTTGGCATCTATTGATATTAAAATTTCAGATGAAGATAAGTGCATCAGTTTGTTGTTTTCTCCACTAAATTCATGGGATAGTCTGGTTATTACAATAGGTAGTAATGCAACTACTTTGCAGTTTGATGAAGTAGCCTCATCCTTGGTAACGGAGGAGATGAGACCGAAAAATATGGAGAGCTAAAATGCTAATGCCTTGTCTATATGAGGACAGTCCCAGAATAGAAACAAACATAAGTCATCGAGTGGGAGATCTAAATCTAGAGGGAGATCTAAATCTCCAAGAAAACCTATAAAGGTGATGTGCTAGAAATGTGGAAAGGAAGGTCACTACAAAAGAGATCGTAAATCTAAAGCTCCTGATAAAGGAAAGGGATCTGATGATGCTCCGTTTGTAGAGGAGAAAACCACCTCGGATGATGGGGGAGATGTGTACTTGGCTTCTTCAAGTACACATGTAGATCATGAGGCATGGTTGATTGACTCAAGTGCATCCTTTCACTTCACTCCCCATACAGAGTGGTTCAGTGAGTATGAGAAATATGATGGTGGTGATGTTTTCTTAGGGATGATAAGAAGGCTAGAATCGTTTGTCGTGGAAAAGTAAAGTTGAAACTGCAAGGTGGAAGGGTTAGAACACTTCCGAGTGTTTTTCATATTCCTGCATTGGCCAGAAATCTGATTTCTGTATGCAAGCTAGATGATGCAGGTGTAAAAACAGTGTTCGAGAAGGATACCTGTAAGATGGTTCGGGGAGCATTGGTATTGATGCGGGGAGTTCGGATTGGAACTATATACAAGCTATAAGGTAGCACAGTTGTTAATGGGTGTAATAGTTCTGTGGTTCCTGAAAGTGGAGCATAAAATCTAGTGGCTTCTGGAGAGAAGACCATGTTGTGGCATCAAAGGCTTGGACATATTGGAGAGAAGGGCCTTCGAATACTTCATGGTAAAAGTATGGTAGAAGGTATGAGTAGTAGCTCTCTGGATTTTTATTTCTATGAAAATTGTGTATATGGGAAGCAGAATTGGGTGAGTTTCCCCTCTCATAGTAAGAGGGCGAAATAGATATTAGAGCTTGTGCACAGTGATGTGTTTGGACCTGTGAAGGTTTCATCACTGGGTAAGTCTGTGTTCTATGTATCATTTATAGAAGACTTCTCAAGGAATACATGGATATATTTCTTTAAGAAGAAATCTGAAGTCTTTGACAGGTTTAAAGAATTTAAGGCTCTGGTGGAAATCCAGAATGAGAAGAAGATAAAGGTGCTGAGGACAGATAGCAGTGGAGAGCTTTGCAATAAGGACTTTGAATAATTTTGTAAGAAGTGTGGTATAGCACAGAAGAAGACTACTCCATATACACCTCAGCAAAATGGATTTGCAGAAAGAATGAACAAGATATCGATGGAAAGGGAAAAAAGAATGTTCACTGATGTCGGGTTAGCATAAGGATTCGGGGCAGAGGCAGTGCAAACTACATGTTACCTGGTCAATAGGTCACCTTCATCAGCGTTGGAGGATAAGACTCCACAAGAGGTATGGATTATTAATAAACCCTCTCTTTCACATTTGAGGATATTTGGATGTGATGCGTATGTACATGTTCCAAAGGAGAAAAAAATAAAGTTGGATAGTAAATCTGAAAAGTGCATCTTTATTGGGATAGTTTAAAGGGTTATAAGCTTTGGGACCCAGTAACAAAGAAAGTTGTGTACAGTCGAGATGTGGTTTTCAGAGAGGTGAAAGATATTATTAAACATGAAGTCCAACCAAAGGAATCTGAGAAGATAGAGTTTGAGCTAAAGGAGGAAGAATTAGACTCTACATCAGAGAAGGAATTAGAAGATGAAGAGTCACAAACTCCGGGTGTGAGAAGATCAATTCGAGAAAAAAGGCAGCCAGAAAGGTATAGTCCATCTGCTTTTTGTTCAAATTTTGCTTTATCTATTATTGATAAGGATCTTAGAATTGTGAAGGAAGTAGTAGATTCAGATGATGGAAAACTCTGGAAAGAAGCCAAGGTTGATGAAATGGCATCTTTGCACAAAAATGATGCTTGGGATTTGGTGAAGTTTCCTACTGGAAGGAAACCCATTGGCAACAAATGGGTGTTCAAGGAGAAGACAAATTTAGAAGGAAAGGTGGAGAAATACAAAGGTCGGTTGGTAGCAAAAGTTTATTCCCAGGTGTCGGGAATTGATTTTGGTGATATTTTTTCTCCTGTTGCGAAGGTAACTTCTATTAGATCACTGTTATATGTTGTTGCTGCTTTTGATTTTGAGGTAGAACAGATGCATGTGAAGACAACATTACTTCACGGGGATCCGAAAGAGGAGATCTAAATGAAGCAACCTGAAGGTTTTGTGGTGAAGGGTAAGAAAGAACTTGTATGCAAGTTAAAAAAGTATCTTTATGGGTTAAAATAGTCACCCAGGATGTGGTATCAGAAATTTGATACATTTATACGGGGACTTGGCTTCACCAGAAGAAAAACAGATCACTGTGTGTATTTTAAATTAATTGGCGACCATGTTATTTATCTGGTCTTGTATGTGGATGATATGTTACTGGTTGGAAATTACAAAGAAATTATCCAGGATTTGAAGACATAATTGTCCTCCAAATTCGACATGAAAGATCTTGGTGCTGCAAACTATATTTTGGGCATGGAAATTAAAAGAGACTGGGAAAAGAAGAAGCTTTGGTTAAACTAAAAGAAGTCTGTCGAGACAATACTACAAAGGTTTAATATCCAAGATAGTAAACCAGTGAAGGTTCCTATTCTTGTTGGTGTCAAGTTATCTGTTGAATAGTGTCCCAAGACACAAGAAGAGGAAGAGGACATGTCCTATGTTCCATATGCAAGTGCATTCGGTAGCTTGATGTATCCAATGGTTTGTACTAGACTAGACATTGCACATGCAATGGGAGTATTGAGTAGGTTTATGTCAAAACCAGGAAAGGAGCATTGGACAACAGTGAAGTGGGTTTTCAGGTATTTGCGTGGCACTAGTGATTATTTTTTGTGCTACCAAGGAAGACCACAATTAGACAAAGTGTTGGATATTCGTGGCTTTGTTGATGCAGACTGGGTTGGAGATCTGGATCAGAGAAGATCTACAAGTGGGTATTGTTGAAAATGGCAATAAGAAATGCTAAAAATATAAGTGCTAAAAATAGGAGTTTGGGTATCGATGCTAAATTCAGCAATAGAGAATGTAAAATGGAAGTGCTAAAAATAACATTATATTCTTAGCAGTTCGGGATGAATTCCCATTTTTAGTCAGCGCCTAGACTAAAATAGGAAGTAAAATTCGAATTTGAACTTAACAGTTGTTTAAAAATAAATTAATTAATTCTCTATGAGTTAATTAGTTGTGAAAAATAAAAAACGAAGTCTATGTGAGGACATGCAATAGTTTATCCATCAATTGAGGAATTTATCCTTCAGTTAAAGAGATAAAGATGAGTTCTAATTTGAGTAGTAATTAGTTGGCTCAGTTAACTGAGTCAAGTCCAGTTAGATTGATTTAAACAGTTTGTTTAAATTAATGTGAGTTTAGTTAGTTAATGCATGCTTGCATATAACTGTTGCACTTCAGATAATTGAAGATTCTCTCATGAACAATTCATGCATCTCAGTTCAAATAGAGACCCAATTGACATCAGAGAAGGGACAATGTACTAGCAATTGGATGAATATTTTTCCTATAAAGGAAGCTCATCCATGAAGAGGATTTATCTCCTTCAGGACTGTGTATTGGGATCATAGGTTAGTGAATGTGTGAAGAGGCCAATTCACACAAGTGGACTACAGGTTAGGTAGAGGCCTTTGACTGTGTATGAGCAACAGAGGTATTGCAGAGAGAGCAGGATAGCTTTTGAGCTAATTCTTTTTGTAATACTGGCTATATTTCCACTTGTATGATAGTACAGAGTTGGGGTTTTAGGCTGAGGCTTTCCCCGGGTAAATTTTTCTGTGTTATGTGTGATTGATTCCTTCTTATTAGTTATATGTGTTCTTATTTATGTTTCTCATGTTCGATTAAGCTTTTTCTAAATTGTTTGTAGAAGTAGATCAAGTGCTGTGCTTTAGTACATTGCATTACTAGGTGATCTACAATGGGAATTTCTACATGGTATCAGACCATAGGTGATGAAGGAAGAAAATTATACAAGAAGGGAGAAGTCGAAGTTTGTGATTCCTGAATATAGAAATTGAGTTCTTATCACATCTCTATTTCACCTATGGCTTTCTATGGTTTGAGACTTGAATATACACTTGATGGCAGTTCGAATTATATAGCCTGGAAGGATCACATAGAAGAAGTACTAGAGGATAACGATCTAAAGGAATTCATTGATCAAGAAGTCCTCTAGCTGACTGGTGCTACTGAGTTGGCTAAATGGAAGAAATGTGTGGCTAGAGCAAGGAGAATCCTTTTGGAGGGAGTTCGATATCACATAGTATCGAGTCTCCATGGGAAGGAGACACCATTTTAAATGTGGAAAACATTGAAAGATCTATATAAGAAGAGCAGTGATTAGAGGAAGTTGGCACTGAAAGACAAGATTCGGAAATCAGGTGTGAAAAGGGTGACACAATCTCTACGTATCCGAACAAGCTCACCTTATGCAGGGAAGAGCTTGGAAGTGTAGGGATCGTGACAGTTGATGATGACATGGTGAGTCTTGCACTCCTTGGACTTCCTAAGAGCTAGCATAGCTACCAGGACTCAATTAATGGAAGAGAGAAACTGCTAGATTGGGAACGAATTTGGTCGGATTTGATGCAGGAGAAGATAAGAAGCACCAGAGATGGTTCTTCATCCATGGAGGATGAAGAAAACTATGCCTTAGCGAGTAAGCTGAAGAAGGGGGAGGAGAATGTTTCTCTTTCTGAATCCAGTTCTTCCCATAGTGGGAGGAAGTTTGACAAATTGAAAGTGTGATGCTTTTGTTGCCATGAGGTGGGCCATTTTGCTACAAATTGTCCATAGATGAAATCCAAGAAGGGATCCATAGAAGGATCAGAAGGTGAGGCACTGGCCTCACAGTTCAAGTTGGATTTGACACTGTTCGCATGCATGGTTTCATCCATGGTGGGAAGTGGTTGTTTTCTTGACAATGGAGCTTCTTTCCACATGACCGGCGATAAGAGTTTGTTCAGTACTTTGGAGGAGAAAGATCTCTAGATACTCATAGCGATGGGTAATGATGAAAATTATAGTGTCTCAGGTGTAGGCACGGTTATTTTTGAGAGGGAGCATGGAGCTCATCTTACCTTGATTGATGTCAAGTATGTACCAGGACTGGAGAGATACTTGGTGTCGATCACGATGCTGGAAGACAAAGGCTACGATGTAGTCTTCAGTAAGGGAAAGGTTTTCCTTAGACACATCATCACTAGACAGGTGAAGCAGATCGGTTCATGGGTCGAGAACCTATATGCTCTTGAGGTTCAAGGTGCATGCAAAGCCTTGAGTAGCAAGGCAACTGATGGACACTTGGTGGTTGAGAGTGAGAATATGTTACCTCTCAACATGCAGCGCCAGAAGAAGTCTCAGACGATTGTGGAGGAGCCACAATTGGTGAAGCAACTTCAAGAGGTTGTGGAGCAGCCACAACTAGAGAAGTTGAGAGGAGATCGAGTAGAGACATTTACTCATGCAGAGACCTCCAGGAGGGGGGAAATTTAAGCCAGGTGGGCAGAGGGACCACATGCAGCCATACCTCCAGGTAGAAGGTGGGGTGTTGTGGAGTGATCGTCCCATGGAGGCTGATATGGGGGCAGGATCCTTGATGTACCCAACCTTTTTTATTCGACTTTGCTACAGGAGCCCTCATGAGGAGTAGCAGGACTGACTGATTGGGTAGAGATAGATGTGGATGGAGCAACAGAGAGAGCTACGGTGCAGGAATCCCAAGATAGCACAGAACGAGTAGGCTGTAGTAATGCGAGAGGCACAAGTGTGTTGCACCAGTGGAGGATGGCATAGAGAGGTGTTCAACGGTGCGAGATGCATGGAGATGTTGCAGTGGCACAGAGTTCAGAGAGGGAGCACTTGTCAGCAACAGGTAAAGCTTCAACATCATAGTATGTTTCCAGGCTAAGAAAGAGGTCAGTTGGGAGTTTTTTTTTGTTTCAAGAGTTGCTAGAGCAACCACACTTGGTAGAAGTGTTACATGCAGAAAATTCCGAAGGTACAGGATCAGGTTCGAGAGGAAGCCTTTCTTGTTGAGAGGGAATGTTGAAGGTGGCAACAAGAAATGCTAAAAATAGAAGTGCTAAAAATAGCACTGCTAAAAATAACAATTTGGGTAGTGCTGGATTGAGCAACAGGGAATGAAAACTGGAAGTGCTAAAATTAGCATTCTATTTTTAGCTGTTCGGGTTGGATTCCTATTTTTAGTCAGTCCCTGGACTTAAATAGAAAGTAAAATTCGAATTTGAGCTTAATAGTTAAATGAAAATAAATTAATTAATTCTCCATGAGTTAACTAGTTGTGAAAAGTCAAACATGAAGTCTATGTGAGGACATGCAACAATTTATCCATTAATTAAGAATTTATCCTTAAGTTAAAGAGATAAGGATGAGTTCTAATTTGAGTAGTAATTAGTTGGCTTAATTAACTGAGTCAAGTCTGTTTAGATTGATTTAAACAATTCGTTTAAATTAATGTGAGTTCAGTTAGTTAATGCATGCTTGCATATAACTGCTACGCTTCAGATAACTGAAGATTCTCTCATGAATAAATCATACATGTCAGTTCAGACAGAGACCCAATTGAGATCAGAGAAGGGACAGTGTACTATTGGTTGGATGAATATTTTTCCTATAAAGGAAGCTCATCCATGATGAGGATTTATCTACTTTAGGATTGCGTAGTCGGATCAGAGGTTGGTGATTGTGTGAAGAGGTCAATTCACACAGGTGACTGCACTGGACCCCAATCATAATTGTGTAAAGAAATAGGAAGCTTGGAGGGTAGACCAGAGGTTAAATAGAGGCCTTTGACTATCTATGTGCAGTAGAGGTATTGCAGAGAGAGCAGGATCACTTTTGAGCTAATTCTTTTTGTAATACTAGCTATATTTCCACTTGTATGATAGTACAAAGTTGGGGTTTTAGGCTGAGGCTTTCCCAAGTAAATTCTTCTATGTTATGTGTGATTGATTCATTCTTATTAGTTATATGTATTCTTATTGATGTTGCTCATGTTCGATTAAGCTTCCGCTAAATTGTTTGTAGAAGTAGATCAAGTGTTTTGCTTTAGTACATTGCATTACCAGGTGATCTACTGTGGGAATTTCTACCGGTATGTGTTTAACCTATTTGGAGGTGCATTCAGTTGGATGAGTAAGAAACAATCTGTAGTGGCACTATCAGATACAGAGGCAAAATACATGGCAGCCACTCATCTAGGCAAGGAAGCAGCTTGGTTGCAGAGATTGTGTTCAAGTATGGGGTTAGTACAGGGAGCTATAAGGATAGACTGTGACAGCCAAAGTGCAATTTTCTTAGCAAAGAACCCTGCATATCATTCAAGACAAAGCACATTGATGTTCAGTATCACTTTGTGAGGGATATGATAGAAGACAAAAAGGTGTTGCTGGTAAAGGTGGACACTTTGAAGAATATTGCAGATGCATTGACAAAATATGTGAGCTTTGAGAAGTTCTCTTGGTGTAGAGAAATAATGGAAGTTGTAGGGTTGGATAAATGATAAGCTCTCTTCTGGCTCCCTGTGGAAAGAAAACAACAAGTGGGAGAATGTTGGGTTGTGTTATATTCTTTCCATGACTAGCCCAGGTAGTTAATCAGGGGATTAGAGGGGGGGCGGAGCCCCCCCTTCATTGTGACGATTGTGTAGTGAGGGGGTCATAGGGGGTTTGAGGGGTGTAGGTAACCTCACTCTACGAGGTCTGGGGCAGCGCCCCAGAAAATTTTGGTTTTTGACCCTATGTTAGGTTGGGTGGACTCACCTATGGTTTTGTGCATGATTTTCACATATGGTTTTGGACGCGATGGTTTTCGGTCAATGGTTTTGGATGCGATGACTTTCGGTCAATGTTATTGGATGCTTCAATATGTATAAATATTTATTGTAAAATTGAAGGGAACATAATGAAAAATCAAGCTAGTAGTCCCGGTTTTGGGATCCAGGGGAAAATCTCTGTGTATATGTGTTTTATGTGTTATGCACTCGCATTGTTTATTTTATGTGTTTTAGAATTCGTATGGAGGTAATTCTGTACGGGGTTAAAACCTACATAAAGAAAATTAATTTCTTTAATATGAATTATGATTGAAGTTCTTATAACGTTTATTATGGTATGTTCTAAAAAAAATTAGTTTTCAAATTAATTATTATTTTAATTAATAATTTAATATGTTTTTAAATATATATAAATATATACCTCACATTCAGAAGTAACAATATATGCATTTGAGTATGATAGGTGGATAAGGAAGTTGTATACATAAATCCAAGACCACGATTCATAGTTTGTCTTAGGTCATTTCACTCTAGAGTATATCGTAGGAATTTTGGTTTGATATAAGAGATGTATGGCTTCCTCATCTAAAATGATCAAGAAATGATTATGATTGATCCAAAAGGTATTATAGGCCAAAAATTCAAAGTCACTAGAATCAAGTGAAAGCAGTAGTGCCATCATGTACAGCTTGGAAAAAAAATTCCAAAACAACTTGAATGGAAAAATACAACTTTGTATGAAGAAGTTATGCAAAGTCAAAGTTTTTAGGGCAAACTCTAAAAAATCAACATCAACTGCTCAAAATCAACGCATGGATCCAGAGCTCAAGGCTCGGGACACTATGTGGCATCACCAAATGGCACGAAGTGGAAAACAATGATTGGAGCAGATGGACCAATATGTTATTGACAAGCGGCACTCACTAGGTGAGAATTAGACTTATGAGAGAGAAGCAACACATGGCCTTTCTCAGGCCGCCATGTGGCATCACCAGATGGCACCAAGTGGAGGATAGCAATTCGAGCTCGGTTGGTCATGGCCATAGTTTAGGGCGGGCTACCATGTTGAATCAATAGATGGTTCCAAGTGGTAGACAATGATTGGAGTAGATGGGCCAATCTGTTGTTGACAAGTGGCACTGACTAGGCGATAATTGGCACTACCAGAGGGTAGCAAAAAAACATGGCCTGTCTCAAGCCTCCATGTTGCATCACCAGATGGTGCAAAGTGCTAGATAACAGACTAACATACTAGATAGGATTCAATCCTGAAACCTCTGCATTACAAATCCATTGCTTTACCATTGGGCTATGTTTGGTGGCTTGATTATTATATTCCAATGAATGTATTTGATGTGGTTATGATATCACTTGACATACAAAATGGTAGAACTTGCCATTGCTGCTAGCTCTTCCATATTTGTTGGCACTCCAAACCAAACTCCACCATATTCATCAACGCTTTGAAACCATCATAAGTCCTCCAACAAATTATTCTATGGTCAACACGTTATGATATGATTTAATGTGAGTGACATATTTAATATGTGACATATCAAAAGCTATGAATTTTAAATTAGAAATTGCCCCAAAAGGTGCAAAGATACATCGAAGGAATGGAAAATTAGGGAAGATCCTCTTTGATGTAAGATATCCAACTATAGGAACTCATGACTTGTGTTCTTCTATCATGTTAGATTTAAAGTGAAATCTATTTTTAAGCAACCCTGACAATGAAGTGATTTGGAAGGTTGTTTGTACTTGTGAGATAAACCCATGTTTATTAAATTTGGTGTTATTTCCATTTTTGGTGATGATATCTAGTTTATGCCTAGTCTAAAATACATTAGGCTTTTGCGAGATAGACAGATCTGCACTCAATATCTTCAAACTTGTTCTTTTTTTCTTAGTTTGACATCATGTTAAATCGCCAAAATTTTGGAAAGATGTCTTCTCTCACAACTTTTCTTCTCATTTCAATCTGATATTTATGGCGAGTCTATCAAATTGGACTTGACAGGATCTTAGTTTTGTGTTATGTTTGCCTCTCTTGGTACAAACCAACTTATTGACTTTATACTGCAAATGAATTTCTTCTTAAGGTCGTGGATTTTAAGCGGATAATCAAATTCTATTGACAACATTTCTCTTTATATGTAGGTGAAAATTGCAGAAACTAACCATAAAACCATCATTAATTGACGAACAAGCAGTAGCATCATCCTTAATTCAAATATACAATGAATTACCTAAATTTTTTTAAGCAGTACTAGTGCTCTCTTGCTTGGTGTTGGGTCTTAATCATGACATGGGAATATTTGTTGTCCTTAATATTAGCTTGTCACATATATGTGTGTGGAGGTGGAAATAGTCATAATCATGGAGGAATGCTTATGACAAGAAAATATGTATATATGGGGAATAGTCATAGAGATGGAGGATTTCTCTCCGGGAATAATAAGTAAGATAGTAAAGGAAAGTTATTTGGAAGTGACAAGTAAAACTTGGTTTGGTTATTTTTGGAATTATTTCTTTTAATAACTTTTAAATGATAATATATTATGATTAAATTTTTTATTAATTAATTATGTAAATAATAATTGAATTCTAGAAATAATTATTAAAATTATTTCAATAAAGAATTTGTTCATTTTATTACTATTATTATTGTGTGTGTGTGTGTGTGTTTTTATGTAAAATGATTCCAAAAAAAAAAATGACTTTGTTACTTTTATCTTATTTTTATGTCATATTTATTTAACTTCAATGGATTTGATTTCAAATTTGTGAAGTCTACTCTACCAAACATAAAAATGGTATGCTGAAATGGGAAATCAATCATAACTATGCTATGAATTAACTTTAAGGTATTTTCACAAGGCGACATTTTGATTTTGATTTTAAATTTTATTTGAAATGTGATAAAAATAAAGAAAATTATAATTATAATTTATTAAATTTATATGTTTTAACTATTTAAAAAAATTCAAGATATTAAGTCAGTTGTATATTTAAAAATGTAATTTAAACAATGAAATATTCTCAACTAAAACTCTCATAAAAAATCATATCATTGGAAGAAAACCAAAAGATAATATCATTAACTTAATTCTTAAAACAATTATAAATGAGTTAACAATTAAATTGGTAACTTAACAATTGAGTTGATTTAACTAGTTCATTAAAAAAAACTTAGAAAACTAAGAAAACCATCTAATCCATTCGACTTAAACACTTATATTTTCATTGGGTACTATTTCAAAGCATACTTTCACATAATTTCCAATTTCTCAGAAGATTTGTGCATTGGTTTAGTAGGATTTCTCAAAAAATCAATAAGAAAAAAAACCAAAGACACATTTTTTCAAACATACCTATTCCCAAATATGAATTATACAATATTCCAGTTCTCATAGGAGCCTTCCTACTTGATTGCAGAAAATAAAAAATTCAAACTTGATAGTGTTAAAGTTAACCTTTAACATTCAAGTCTCAAGTTCAATCATCTTCAATGCAAAGGAAACTGGCAGTTGGACCCTAGCCTTTGGTTATTGGCTAACGATTATAAACTTTTGGGCATAGCAAGCTTATTTTTGTGCATAATTATTTTGTTTTTACAAAACTATCTATTAATAAATCCATCCAGGTAGGGGAATGTCGGCGTAGCACTTTCCAGACAGGGCAACATTGGCTGACCATGGCTGATTTTTGTGTAAGGATAAGCTAAAATTTAGGTCTATGTATTTTCCTTTAATACAAGACTATGAGCAGATTTTGTGTGAAATAGGAAAAGAAAAAACATGATTTTTTGGGGGATAAGTACTCAGTACTCCACCCTTCCATTTCTTGTCCATAAGGGATCGATATTTTCTTGCCCTCTTTGTGTTGTCCTTTTTTTTTAACACAATACAGTCAATATATAAAAAATATGTATATGATGATATAGAAAAGAGAGACATGAATTAGGCTACTTCAGGATCTCTTGAGGAAAACTAGAGATGGACTTGGATGTTTATTATTCATCACATTGTGATGTTGTTTTTCATGTTGTCACATTATTCTTTGTTTGTCATATTACAATGACATTTATTGTTTGTCTCATTGCAATGACATTTGTTGTTGGTCACATTGTAAACAACATTAAAGATATTAAATAATATTAAAATTAAAATTAACAGTATATTAAATATTAAATGTTATATTTATTATATAAAGTTATTTAAGTTCAATTTATTAACTTTAATTACTATATTGATGTCTATGCACTTGTTCAATTTGGGCATGTTGAATGTGATGGCCACGTTGATCATGGTTAACTATTATTTATCAGTGTTTACCTTTTAATTATTGTGATTGACTATGATGCCTATGGTAACTATGCTTGGTGTTGGAATGCATTGACCATCCAAATTAGGTTTGTCAACTTTTGGCAACATTTGACCATGGTTGACCATGGTTTACACTGTTGTCTAACGTTAAATATGCTTAACAACGCTTGTCCATACATAATCATGTTTGATCATGATTGCTCATGGTTGGCTATGTTGTTCCATTATTCAACATGGTTAACCATGATGACTATTATGGAGCATGGTTGACCATGTTTTCATATATGGTTCGATTGAGGACATTCAGACGGTGGATTATGTTTGTCACATTTAAACGTTGTGCTATGTTCATCACATTGGATGTTGGGGTTTTGTATGTAATTTGGAATAAAGGGTTTTTTATGTCACAATGTGACATTAGGAAATTTCCATCACATTGTAATGTTCAAAGATGTTTGTCACATTGTGATGTCAATTTTTCTTAGATTACACCATAATCTGATGTCTAGGATGAGCGAAGGGTTATGTTCAAATGCGATGTGGGAATATCCTCATCACAATGTGATGTAGGGAAATGTTTTTCATTTTGTGATATTAGGTATGTTTGTCACATTGCAATATCAAGTTATTATGTATTATTATTATTGTTACTCTTACACTCATTGTTAATATTAATGCTAATTTTATTTCAGAAATGTAATTAGTAGCAATAATATTGATAATGACATGTTTATATTATAATAGGATGATTCATTTCATATAATATTAATAGTGTCTTCATGGTATAATTAATGTATTATTGTTATTGGATGAGATTATAAGAGCATGATTTATTCTATTTATGGTTGTCTATTGGTGAACATGGGTGACCATGGCTGGAAATCTTTACCAATAGATGAATATGGTTGAGAATGTTCACTATGCTTGATAAAGTGGTCAACCATTTCGTCTAAAATTAAACCATGAAATAATTTTGTATGCTAATTATATCTCATTTTAAATTCATTAATAATGTTTAAATGAGTGGTTAAAAATATGCACTTGTAGAATAAACAACACCAAAATACCAAGTTGATAACACAACTCACCCTTCGTGGGATTGATCCATTAAAATGATATACAACACCTCAAATTATTTCTTAAATCAACATTGATCTCCAACCTCTAATAACAATGGCTTTAAGGCTCTTCTAAGAAAAAAATAACATTGTTCGATTACTCTTCTTATTTTCTTCCCGCAAACAAAAACAACTTCATGGCATTTATTCTCCAAATACCTACTAGAAGTTACACCTTAAAACAATTCACACACATAATACATTACAAATTCAAGTTGTGGTCTCTTGGCAAGGAATATGGTTTATATGTTGGAGGTCTTAAGTTAAACTTTACATGTTGTATCAATTTATGGGATAATTAAAAAAAATTTGGATGGTACAATTTGTCCACATGACTTAAAGATAATCATCCACATGATTTTTTGTTGTAATATATTACATCATAACTCATATCATTGTAACCACTTAAAATATTTCAACTTATCCCATTATTCACTCATATGAAATTTTACAACAAACTAATTCTTCCAAACAATTAGAAGATGTATGCCTTCCACATAATCCTTCTAGAAGGCCCATGGTGTAGAAATGTGGAAGCCTATCATTGGCCCATGTGGCAACCTATGGTTGGTCCATGTGGTAGATTTTGGTTGGTCCACATGGTAGCCTCTGGTTCGGCCAGATTGCTTCCTATGTTTGGGCCATGGGTTGCCACATGTCATCCTTCCATTGAGCCATTTAAAGCTACACCATGTCATGTTTGACCTATCATTATGTCATGTCAGCATCCGGTGTTCCATGCGTCATTATTAGGTGTGTCACGCATGTTTTTCCTTCAACTTTAAAAGGCCATAAATTTTGCATATAGTGGTTTTTTGAGTCCATTCAAATTGTGTTGGAAAAGTTTTTGACAAACTCTTTGACATGAAAACATTTTCATTATCATTTGAGACCATAAATTTGGATCATTTGTCAAAATCCTCTTGGATGAATTGTCCCCGCTAAGAGGATTTTGGACCACCAAAAGTTTGTTTTTATTGAGCAAGTGAGGGTACATCTCCCTCAATTTTTTATTCCCATCCATCATGCTTTACTTATATGAATTATTTTACACCCACATGAATATATTCCACATCACCACTTCATTAAGCCTTCGCCTTCCTATCAAGAATAACGTCTTCCTACAACTTACTGAGATATTTAGGAGAAAAATCATCAACAGGAGGAACTTAAAAATTCTCACCATGATACATAATCATAGGAGGCTCATATAGTTTCTAGTTTCAAACATTCATTGTTGAATAAATGTACATATATGGTGGTAAATCTAACTGAAAATAATTGTCACCAATATTTTCCAAAATTATAAATGGTGTTGGAAACCAGGACAATATTGAGAGGGGGGGTGAATCCGTATTGTAGCAATTTTACCAATTTAAAATATATTTTTGCTTTTTGTGAGAAAAATAAGATAGTAACAAATACTTTCTAGAATAAATTTTATAAAGAACTACTTTAGTAACCAAGGGAACATTCAAGGAACAAATAACTTCACAAAGTGGTTCTCCATTTCATTAACAGGGAAAGCTACAACTTGCAAATATAATGTTCTCACTACAACCAGTAAAAAGCTACAAATTCCTAGTTTATCAGCTGTAACTGAACTGAGCTACAACTCCAACTATTATCAAGAACCCATGATAAGGAGTACCAACCCCTGATTAGTGTTGAAAAATGGCAACAAGAAATTCCAATTTAATTTGTCTTTGAGTTAAACTAAGAATTAAAATCGAATTCTATTCTCATAGCAACTTGTAAATAGTTAATTAAGTTTAATTAACTTAATTATCTTAGGAACTTTTTGTTGGAAGTATTTTTGTGGTCATGTATATGTTCTACCTAGGTTTTAGGTGTCCGTTATGAGTTTAAATTGAGTTGGAAATTAGATCACTCATTTTACTGAGTTAAGTTTAGTTAAAATAGTTTTAAATTGTTTTTCGAACTAATAGAGGACTAATAGTCAGTTGGTGCACTAACGCATCCACTAGTGCTACTCGAGTTAAGTGAAGATTCCCTCATGAGAAACACATGCATATCAATTCTGAGAAATACCGAGTTGAGACTAGAGTGCAGGAACAATGTACTATCGATGGTATTATTTATTGGAGTGTAAATATCATGCATGCATCAGAGATTGATCCTATGTTTGGATTGTGTAGTTTTGGAAGCATGAATTCCCTTTAAATATGGGATATTCATCCTAGGAATTACGTAAGAGATTAGAAGCTTCTAGAATGGCAGAATTGGCTAAGCATTGGCCAAGAGCTAACTTGTGCAGAATTGTTGTAGGGAGAACAAGATTTGTATCTTCACTTCTGATATATGTAATATAGATATTGGGGTTTTGAGCATTGGCTTTCCCTAGATACATCTTGCGTTATGTTCCATTGATTTATATTCTTCTTGTTCACATTGTTTTCATCGATCTATTGGATTCTGCTGGTTGAAAGTAAAAGTAGATTCTTGTCCTATGCTTTAGTAATTTGCATGAACTTGTGAATCTATAGGATTTTCTACATGGTATTAGGGTTCAATACAGTATACTAGAGGAGATTTCGAAGTTTTGAGTTTTGGGTCACAGGTGAAATTCAAATTTGCAATACATACATCAGGATCAGCAGATGGCATTTTACGGTTTGCAACTCAAGTATGGCTTGGAAAGAAACTCAGATTTTACAGCTCGGAGGGACAGAATCGAGGTTTTTCTAAAGGATAATGGCTTGAAGGAATTCGTTGATCAATAAATTCCTAAGCTAGCAACATCAGATGTAAGAATTTAGCCAAGTTGTAGAAGTCTGTGGCGAAAGAGAGGCGGATAATCCTTCAGGGAGTTCGAGACCACATTGTCTCGAGTCTCCATGGAAAGGAAACTACGTATGCTATCTGGAAAACATTAACGAACTTGTATCACAACAATAGTAACCAAAGGAAATCGGCACTGAAGGACAAACTTTGAAAAATCAAACTGGAAAAAGGCGAGACTATTCCGAAATACTTGACCAGGTTCACTTAATGTCATGATGAACATGGAAGTGTTGGAATTACAGTTGTCAAGGATGATATGGTGAGTCTTACTCTTCTAGGAATCCCAAAGAGTTGGCATAATTATCAGGATTCTGCCAATGGTCAAGAGAAGTTGTCAGATTGGGAACGAATGTGGTCAGATTTGAGGTAGGAGGAGATCAGGAGGAACACTAGGGATGGCTCTTCATCAAAGACTAACGATGAAGAGAATTGTGCCTTAACGATTGAGGCAAATAAGGAGAAAGGGAAAGCTTCCCATTCCAAATTAGATTCTTGATGAGCCTCATAAATGGGTAATTATATGGGCTCATTTTACCTCCTAACCTAGTCGAATGAACCATTCTCTTGGGTTATTGTATGATTTTCTGATTATATTTATGCTTATAGAGTGAGTTGAGTTAGTTATGATGCCATGTGATCTCACATGTATTTAATGCAGATTATTGATGGATATCGAGGTCAAAGTCAAGGATCCAGTGGTCAAATAGCAAAAATAACTCAAAGTAGATAGAGGAGAGAACTTATAGGATGGAATCCCCCTCATTTATTACTCCTCACCTCGAATTCCCCTTCATTTAGCTTGGAGTACAAGAAGCTGAATCATGCACTAGAAGGCAACCGAGCAAGTGGAGGATAACTGATAGTTATCTCGAGTTTTTGGAGCTAAGCCTCCCTAATTTTAAGGAAGTGGTTGGTAGTTTCAGATGTATAAGTAGAGAGTCCTAGGGCCTCACTAGGGTTGGAATTTTTCTTATGTAAACTCTGCTCAAATTTCGAGCTTATTGTTTGTGTGACAGTTTTATGTAATCTTGTTATTTTTTTATAATAAAGGTGAAATCCTTTTTGAGCTAGCACTGAGTTACCTTAGACGGCTAAAGCTCTTGGGTTAGGGCCCAATCCAAGAAGCCAAGCTTCTCTTCAATTGTATTTGTATGCTTTGCTTCATTTTTAGATTAGTTTGTTGTTAGACATATTTCTTTTATGGTTAAGAATAGGTTGTTTTTGATGATTTAGAAGTTTGCTTCCATTTGTGCTTTCTGTAGTAGGTTAAGCAGCGATCAGAAAAGATTTAAAAGGCTAGCAATAGTGCCTTGGCCTCTCTTCCTCCCTCTGGTACCATGATTTGAGGCAAAGACTCTCTTGCCGCCCCAAAAGCACAGATTTTCCTCATTCATAGGACTTCTAGTGTTTGCAGCTCTTTAGTAGGTTAATAGTTTAGTTTTGTTTTGCTTCAGATCTCCTTCATCATGTTCATTTCCTGATTTGCAATATTCCTCTTTCATGCTTTCCTTTCCTACAACATTTCTCAGCATTTCCTTTCATAGATCATAGTTTAGATCATTTTAATGCAGAACTATGTTTTTCTAGACGCACTCATTTCATTGTTTGCTTGATCTTCTTGGTTAACTGTCAGTTCCTTTGTAGCAGATCTCTTCCAACAGTAGGCTAGCTTGTTAGAAATCACACCCTCCATCTGATCCATGCCCTATAGGTCTCCCAAACCTTACCTCAATGTTGCCCTAAATTCCTGCATTTTTTATAGAACTTCTTCCTCTCTCCTTGAGCAAACCCAATCATATTTCTCTCTCCTGGTGGTTCATGGTAGACCATAGGCACCCTAACACCTCCTTCTAACATTCATCCACATTTTCCACCCACTCTCACACCCTCAAAATAGCGGAAATTGTTCTCGGCTTCCTCCTAACAGGCCTCCTATAGTTTCCCTGCTTTCCACCTATAGATTCCCTGTGTCCTCCTATAGTTTTTCTTGTAGGCTTTCTTTTGAAGTTTGAGTGTGGGAAAAGCCTCCAGAAGGCCATCTAAGACCTCCTAGGACCCATCCACACCATATTCCATCTTCCCAAGCTCCAAAACCACTCTTTAATGCCACCTGTTCACTGCCACACTCACACACAATAAATTAGATGCATGTCAAATTCACATAAAAACACATAAAAATCCTTTTTTTCTTATTTGCTTCTAGAAATAGCATGGTTAGATGTTGTTTTCTTTCTTGAGTAGGTAATGGCATTCCTTTCATGGTTTTCATAGTGTTTTTGGCAAAAGTAGAATTAGCTTGTTAATTAGGGTTTACTAGGTCTTGCTTTACGTTCCAGTCTTTTTTCCTTTCTGCAATTAGAATAGATTTTGTAGAGTAATCTTTCTTTCTTTCATCATATATAGAGTTTCTTCTGAGATCTATAGAAGTTGGCTTGAGCTCCTAGTGATCTTGCACCAGTTGACCAAGTGACAACCTACAGTAACAACTAGTACTTGTGCATACAACATCGACGCTTCCAAGTTTGTTACGAACTACTGGGTTGATAAAAGTAAAGTTGGCAGCCCAGGAGTTGTAGCATTCTTGCTGCAATACTGGCGTTGGTGCTCACCACTTTTTGGCACCGTTGCTAGGGAAGTGTCATGCGGAAAGAGTTAATTTTTCCTGACAAAACTAACCTCCCTAGGAGTCTAAGACTCTCTAGTGACAAACAAAACAAACAAGAGCAATCCTTCTCTAAACATACATTATTCTATGAGAAACCAAGTGTTTTTCGATCATACCTCAAATCCAACGCTTGTTGTAGTAGTCCAGCCTTGCTGATCCAGATGAGCTCCTCCTTCACTTTAAGACCTGCATACACTAACAGTCAAACGATTACATAACACCTGAATATTCCATAAAAAAAAGCATATTCATCATATAGACCAAGGAGTACATGAAATAATTCATTAACAACAAATCATTGAGAAGAATGGACTTATTTGTATTAAGGAAACAAAGAAGAAACCATTACAACTTGAGCCTTGGTGTTGTGCAAGTTCCTCCCAGGGTCCAGCAAGAGTTGTCCTCTACTTTGACAAGCTCACCCACTTCCAATATGGCAACAAGAAAGGATGGTAATCTCTCCTCACAAGTTAACAATGGAAGTCCTAATTCCAGCAGCATCTACCCTTTGGAATGTTCAGCTTTCAACCTCACCTCCTTTGGCCCAAAGCCTGTATTTATAGTGTTCTAGAGGAAGTTATTCAGTTTCAACATCAATGGGATACTCCCTCTTTTGGATGGGGTAGCTCCTCTCTTGATGGGAT
>APFE030841939.1:3118-22876 GCA_000404065.3 Pinus taeda | reverse complement strand
TATATTTTGGTTATTTATAAAAATAAATAAACTTGCATGCATATTTCAACAACAACAAAAAACCTTAGTGGAAACTTTTAGCAGTGAAATATGTCAATATTACTATGAATGTTCAAACATATTCCATGGGGTTTAAATATATTTCATCAACCTAAGAATTAACTTATAACTATGATGATTAGCATAATTACCGTCTTATGTACTAATTGTTGGACTGCAAAAGGTGGATCATTAATCCTTATTGGAATGTTTATATTTTGTTGTTCTTTTTCCTAGTTATAACATTCCAACCAAATCCCCATTTCATGTTTTTCTCTTTATAGCTTAATATTGTTACTATCCAACTTAATATGTCATCAAACCTAGAATGCTTGGATGAAACTTTGTCACTATCAGTTTGCTTGGATCGGGTTTTATCTTGATCATCATTTTCTTCTATAATTGTTATCGTAGTAACATGGGGTGAATCAAAAGTCAAGTCGATATTGAAGATATTTTTATTCCTATTGTGTTTAGTCGACTGTCCTTCGTCCTCTGCCTATGATGAGATTCCTTCTATGTTGAGTTTGTCTAGAGTCGATTTTTTATGTTCCTGTGTTCGTTGAACTACCATCATTTTCTATAGTCATCCTTCAATGAATAAATATTTTACATGTCCAACAAACTGCAAGACGTGAGGCCCAATAGATTATTCTAGATATTGTTCTAACTCTCTAGGCTTCTTTTCTTTTCTACCCTTTATAGGGTATCCTCAAAAATATTTCATGTGATTGAGTGTAGATTCTATTGTTATTGTGGGTCTTCTAGTTGAATACCTAGATAGATTTCATTCCCATTTATTGTATATGTTTATGTCCCTGTTGTTTTCGAACTCCGTGAGTCTTCGCTTGCAATATTCTTATGATATTATGTCGCAGGTACTATGAGGTCAAATTTAAATGGTTGTGTCTAACTATGCTTCCCTTTCTTCTTCTTGTTCAGAATCTACAAGGATTAAAAGTATATCCCCTTGTTTTTCTTGAGCTTGTGGTGGAATTGTATTATGTTAGATTATTAACTGATCATATATACATTTGGTCAATTGTAGGTTGATACAAAATATCTTTCTGGGCTACATCTAAAGAGTCGACATACCAAACTTCAATTATTTGTAGCGACAATTTAATCTGCGATGAGGGAGGAAACATTTTTTGTTTGTGTTGAGGTACTCTCCATATATTGGAAGATTTTTAAATATTTCTGGAGGATTAACTAGTGAAGTTTGTTTCATGTCTATCAAAATTACTAAGGAAGGGGACCAAATGGACTTATTAAAATTTTCACATTCATACCGGTTCATATTCAGCATGTCACCAATGTGTTTTCCCTATTTGTATATTTTTGTCGTCGTGATAATTTGACTAATTTATGGTAGAATATTGAGTTTAATGTTAGAGACTCTACCTATTCATGAAAAATGACTCTCTCTCATTACTAAAAATTTAGAAATAAGAAAAAAAAATTGAGATATCAAAAACTTAATTGAATAATACATGTATTTAACAGAATAATATAAACATGAATAAATAAGAACCCAATAATGAATATTTATTATTCGTATGGCATTGAATAGTGGAAATAGGAAAAAACCATATAAAAATACACAATTTAGAAATTTAGAAATTTTATAATTTTGAAATACATATAACTAAAAGTGGGTTTTGGATCAATATCAATAATCAAAACCATTACCATATGTTGTCTCAAGAAAAGTGATTTTTGGGTTAATATAGATAATCAAAATATCATCTGGAAAATAGACAACATTTACTATATTCCTTTCTTATGCGATTGCATTTGGAGTTGCACTTCATTCAACTTTATCACTATGTTATGCCACTTTAAGTACATAAAATTTATCATCTTAATGCTATAGTTAATGTGTTAGATATTAAAATTAACGCGTGTTGTAAAATTTCAAGAATTATAATGTCAAGATTGTGAAGTGTACTAGGGGTCATAGTTTCTAGAATTCATTGTGTTTTAAAGCTCATAGTGCACTATGGTTTAATTAATTTTAGAGTTAGTCCCTTAATAATTATCAAGTGTCATTCTTTCTCAATAGTAATAGTGGTTATAGGTTGCATTATGGAAGGGTTTGTAATTATCTATGAGTATGAGTGATCATACTAAATTAGTTGTTATGGGTCATATTAGTGTTTTGACATTCATAATGGTTTTAGGTTTACGGGCACATATTGTATCAGATATTATAGTGGTCAGTGTGGTCAATGGTTACATTAAATAAGGGGAACCATTTTGTGGGGGTTAATATATAGCTCAATATATAGAAATATCTAATAATAGATTCATTATAATTAGTGAATTTAAGGATACATATATTAATATATATTTTTATAGATCAAAATATTATTGGTAACTAATAAGTAATGTGTGTTTCCTTATGATTGCCCTCAGTGTTTTAATCCAATAACTAATTGGTTGTACTTAAAAGACATTTAGCTATTTAGTAGCTAGATTTTTGATACTCCTACTATTTTGCAAGACTCTTAAAAATATTGAAAAAGTTAAGTTATCTCAAACAATTTGAATGAATATTTTATTGATATATTTATCATTCAAATTATCCAACCGTATTTAAAAATAAAATATAAATTAATTATTTTTTAATTACCAATAAAGAATTGTTAATCCATATGATTTTAATGAAAATGAATATTAAATTATATGATTTTATTTATTAGTTAAAAAATTTATTAACCTATAATGACCCGTGGCAAGTAGACAATCATGGCACGAATTTGAAAATGGAAAATTCCAGTTCCTTCGTTCTAATTTCCTGTAGCCCACGCTCACCCCTGCCACCATCTCTTATGTTCTTCATTCCACTAAATTATATGCAATTTTATTAAATTGTTTAAAATCCATACCTCATAGTTTTATTAGGCTTGTTGAGGAGGTTTTGAATTTTATGACAACTCGGAGGAGATGAGTAACGACGGACGTTGCCGAAATACTGGGGCTGGAGTAATTCGATTAACGAATTCAGAAAAAAGCCATCCGTTGTGGTCCTGACTCCATTCATCGGGAAGAAGATAAGATAATGATTTTGTGGTTTTGACTTTATCCGTTGGGATAGCGTGGAGTAGAGTAAACATTTATTTACCTATGAGTAAAAGTCGAGAGGATATATGTAAACATTTATTTACACTTTTGTAAAGGTCCAGCACCTCATTATAAAGTTGTTGTATAAAATGTTCGATTAAATTTTGTATTATATATTATTTATATTTTACTATTTTTTATCTATATATATATTCTCATTTTTATATCTTTATATATATATATATATATATTCTTAGCATTTAATTTCTTTTAAAAGTTTTATTTAATTTTTAAGAAATAATTTCCCATTATTGTAAACGTTTTTTTTATTTTTACTTTAATTTAGTAACAAATAACTAATTTTAAAATTAACTATAACTGTGTTTCAAATGGGTTTTGTGAAGGTTATATTATTTTATTATATCTTATTTAACATTCCAAATATTGTTTTTTTTTTTTTCGAGGAGAAAGATCCTAATTTTGTTAATTAAAACAAACAGCTCATCAAAAATTGCAAAAAATAAAGTACATATGGGGAGAAAAATCATGTTTTTCTCCCTTTATTGTTCTTCACCTTGCACCACTCCCCTTGAATCAGCATCGAATATGTAAGTGCAAGGTGAAGTATCATCCTCAGGTCGAGGGTTTTGTTTATCAGAATCGGAGTTGTCTAATGTATGTAGTCATTTGGATCCAGGGGTATCCATTGTGTATGGTATATTTACTAGCTATGAGTCCATAGAAGATTGTGGATGTAATTCATGTAGATTGTGGATGTAACTCATGTGCTTCTGATTCCTTGTTCATATGATCTTCCTCATTGGTATGGGATGTTCGACACTAGCTTCCTCCTCCTCATGAGAGCCTGGTGGTGAAAATTGCCATCCCTTGGCATGTTTCCTGTTTTGTTCTTTCCACAGGTGTTTTTTCTGGCTTCAGGCACTTATTTTGTAGGTGTCGTATTTGCCTATAGTTTCTACATCTAAATGTTTTATTTATATAATAAAGTATATGTGTCCAGCATCACTATTTGTGCTTGAGTTGAATGTGGTCGACAATCCTTTGTTGAGATCTACTTCTACACATATTCGTACGAATGTGAAAATTCTTTTCTCTAGTCTTTGTGTGTCCATTCTAATGTGTTGCTCGATGGTGTTGTTGATGCCTGCAAGGTTTGGCTGGTTCCATAGATGTAATGTTGATGCCTGCAAGGTTTGGATGGTTCCATAGATGTAACAGGAGGTTTTGCAGATGAACCCAAACTTGAATCCTAGATACAACCATAGTATTTGCATCAAATTCCGGAAACAATGGCGTGATGAAAAGACCCATGGATCCCCAGAACCATGGTCCATTCTGTAATATGATGTCTCTAGCCTTTGTTGATGGGAAATTTACAATGAAAAACCCCTTAGAACAGAGGTGGATATCATAGTGAGCACTGTAGTTTGTGAAAATCCAGTGAAAGAGCTCAGTGGGTTTTGTTGAGAAACAGTTGTATCTACAGATAATAGGTTGTTTTCCCAAAATATTACAATGCTCATTTTTTTCTGGTATATCTCTATTTAATTTTAGGATGTGATTCAATTTCTCCATAATATATGTACATGGTTCAGTTCCGGCTTGCTTTGTTTTGGCAGAAGGTGAATTTCTCTCTTGGAGGGTGTTTTTGAAGGAAAGTCCTCCTTTTTTGTGCTTTTAACGTATTTATTTGTTTTTGGTTGAATTGCTCTAAAAGCCTCCTCCTGAATGAATTGTTTTATTGTAATCTGTTGTGCCACCTCTCAACCTTAAATTGAGTATTATAGTAGACACAAGTAAAATATTGTATTATGTGAGAGGTTTGGGATCCTGGAGAGCTTTGCCCCCAAAACTTAGATATTGTAATCCAGCTGGATATCCAAAATGATTTGACATAAGATTCTCCAAATGCATCACATATTCTATTGCATAACCCAGATCAATAATGACATCTCCGAAGGGGTTTTAATAAAAAATTTAAATAAAAAAATATTAACTAGCAATGAGGGTTCTAATTATGTCTAGAGGTAGCATGACCAAGCAGCCTTAGGTGCGCCATAATGCAATGGGATCTCTGTGGGCTCCTTCAAGAAATTATTTCCCTGTTCCCTGTAGCCAGACTCCTTTTCGGCTTTCTTTGCGACCCTGCAGACAATCATGGGGATAGAATTCATCACGACCTTCGGAGCAGCAGTCTTACTGGCTGCAGCTGGATCCTTGACATTGAGGGCCAATGCCTTTGAAGCCACAGGTTTCGCACCAATATTTGGTGCCTCATCTTTATTTAGGGCCTCAGGCATTACCACGGCATATGGGCACGAAGCGCAATACATGTTTAGAGCCACGATGGCTACATAGATCCTCTGTAAATGAGGGCGTTGTCAACTTCATCCATTTGGGATTCCCGTTCGATACCTTCACGGGCTTTTCTCTGGCGTCTATGTAGCCTTCATACGTCACGGCCACAGCCGTGACGGGATCCGCTTTAGGGCCAATCGATGCCATTGACCAGTCGGCTCCAGATCCTAGGAGAGATCTACTCATCATCTCCATTCCACTATCATCCACGATGAAATATGAAAGAAAAAAAAATAGAAATAGTGGATTTGGGAGAATGCATAAAAGATCCTACATGAAAAAGATACCACCAGGAATAAAAAACGCATGAGTCGAGTCTCCATTCTCTACACAGATCATATATTTCCAACAACTTTGGATCACCTGAATCCCTTCCAGTGTGGTTCCCATAGAACTTCGGTCCTCCTTTGATGTTCATCGCAACAACAATACCCCACTGTGCGGATTCCTTTGATCAACAGAAACAAGCATAAGCTCGATTGCAGCGAATTCAACTTTGTAGCAGCTTAAAACCCTAGCGCACATTTTTGCCCTGATCTCCATTCTCCTCCTCCCTCACGTTACAAATATTAATATTTTAAATAAAACCTCATATATAAATATAAAGCGTTCATTCAAAAATTTTTAAAATTTTATTGTAATTAACTTCAAATTTAATTTAATATAAAAACATTGGAAATTGTAATTAACTTAAAATTTTAATATAAAAACATTTCCAACTTAACAAGAAGTTTATAAATTTATTAATTTGTTTAAATAAACTGATATTAATAACGAATGAACAACACCACTTTAAACAAAATAAATAACTAATTTATTAGTTAATTAATCTATTATGATACAGAATGGGTGGAGTTTATAACTTGTTATAATATGAGAAAAATATATGGTTGTGAATTTTCTTTATAAGCATCATGACCATTTTTTGTAACATGTTTTCATGATTGATTTTAATCAATATATACTTTTCAACAATACAAATAATTACAACATCACAAGTGACTATGACAATGATATTTTTTGAAACCACAATCATTCAATGATAGTTTAAAAATATATCAAAAGTCTCTCGTGATGATGATAAAATACAAACAAAATAAACATAGAATTTAAAAAGTAATTTACAAATTGATGTTTTATGATCATAAAATTTTAAATGTATGTGGCTTTAGTTTATGCTATGTACTTTTTTTTGTGGTCTTGTTTTCCATTGGTTGTTTGTTATCTTTGTATGTGTATAATTCTTTTACACATATGTAATCATATAAAATAAGTACTTTGCCAATGTGTAGAATTTGTATACTAAAGTACTGATCTTTAACTTGTACCTTAATTTAATAAAATCTTGTTTTTTTTCCAAATAACAACAACATCATGAATGAATTTGAATTTATTTCTAATTAATCATTTTTCGTAATTATATAGAATATTTATGATGATAGAATTTTAAATGCTTGTGTTTTTATTTTATGTAATGAATGTTTTTGTTTTTGTATGCCCTTGTTTGTGTATAAACTTTAGAACACGAGAAAGACTTTCATTAGAATATGCCGTATGGATGGTCATCACCCAAATTGACTATTTACTTGATACAAGTCACATATATGATGATTTTACACACATAAAATATAATATCTAAGAATTACACTTGCAATTAATTGAATGTGTATTAAACTATATATGTTTAAATTAGCATTTAGTTTAACAAAATCTCATTTATTTTTGCAAATGACTATGGTTTTTTTTGTTTGTAAGTATCATTATTCAATGCAAATCTCAGAATAAAATTATTTATAAGTATTTTTATTTAACATATATTTATGATTAGTTACAAATGGACGTTTCATGATGATAGGGTTTTAATGTTTGTGTTTTTCTTTTATAGAATGTATTTACTTGTTTGTCATTGCGCTTGTTTGTGTTTATATATCTATGAATTCTAGAACACAGAAAAACCTTTCACTATAATATACCATATGGAAGGTCACTAAACAAATTGTCTATAAACTTGATACGAATAACCTCTATGCTTATTTTAAGCATGCATAATATCCAATGCAAGAGAGACACTTCAAATGAATTGAATGCTTGCATTAACTTATCCATGGTAAGTTTAAAAAAAAATCACTTATTTTGGTAATTGACCATGACATCATGAATGACAAAGTTTTTTCTTTGTAACAACCACTATACTATTCAATGTGTATTTGAAAATCAGATTCTTTTATTATTACTTATAAATAATATAATCTATTTCCTCGGGAAAAATTGTAATTTTATTAATGACAGCAAAATTACATGTTGTAGATAGTGATAATGCATTCAATTGTGTCAATCGATATTGGTGATCACAAAGACCAAAAATAAAACTCCAAGTGGTGGTAAACATGTCACCCTTTTCTCCATTTCCTCTTTTTAACCTTTTGCCATTCGGCCTGTTAAGGAGTGGCCATTACAAGATCTAGTTGGGTCCCTTCATTCGTTATTCGATTTTTCTTATCTAAAACTGAACTTTTAGATACACAATGATATTTTGAATTGCTCGCCTCTATTGCTACACTGATCATCTCATTCCTCTATGTGTGTGTTGGAGTTCATGAAACTTCATGATTAACGCTCACCTTTTCTATGTTTTCTTGTGTATTTTGGGCTTCTTCAATGGTAGGACGATCCATTTCTTCATCATTCTCTTCTTTGTGAGGCAACTTTTGTGGGAATTTTCATCCCTTGAGTTTCTTTCTTGTTTACTTCTTCCTCTGGGGTGTTTTCTTCTCATTTGTTGGCTTATTTGACATATAAATGTTGTGTTCTCAAAATATAGGAATTGTGTCGAGCACTGCTTGTTGTGTGTCAAGAGAATATGGTCCTAAAATCCTTTGTTGAGGTCTAGCTCCAAAGGAATTTTGGCGATTGTGTAGATTTCTTCTTCAAATATTTGTGTATATTTATTTATTTATCACCCTAATATGTTCCCAATGGCTTCTATCACTTTCTGGAGCCATAAATGTATGGATAGATTATGAAATCTAACCCAAACCAACATTCTAGATACTACAATTATATTGGCGTCGAAATATGGGAACCAAGGGGTGACAAAAGTTCCTGCGAAGCCCTAAAACCATGGACCCTCTTGCAGTATATATTTACAACCCTCTCATGATACAAATTTTACTGTGAAACATCCCCTGGAGCAAAGCTAAACCTTACAATTTATTGTCCAATTTGTTAATATCCAACGGAAGAGATCCATTGGTTTTAGCCAAAAAGTGTTGAATCTGTATAGTACTTCTTGAGATTCATATGTTATGAAAAAATAATTTGTTTATGCTATATCTACAATCAATACTGGGATTTGATTCAGTTGTTCCACTATGTAGGGGTTGGGTATATCGTGTTTCTGATCTGGTGTTGTTGAGGCAACACATCTTCCTTTGAGGATATCTATGAAATAAAATACTCCATTTACTTGCCCTTGATTTGATTATGTTCCTTTGGGAATACTAGATCTGGACACTACCCTTGTGCCCTTTGAATTTATTGGTCGAGGTGATCCTCCCCGATCCTCAAGTTTAATATGATGGTGGATAACGGGAGGATGTTATAATCTTGTAACTACACAACTTCTTGCATCGATTTTCATCTGCAGATTGGACTTTGTACGAGTAGTGGGATACCCAGAGTGTGCACGATATTGTGCTTTAATTGTTTGATGTCATTTTTGGCTCGAACCCAAAATAATATTGATTTTCCATTTGGGGATTTGACAAAAATTTGGAAGGCTACCAGATCGAGTGCCCATACTTAACAGTCACATGAATCTTTAGTAGAATCAATGGATAAGTGTGGATATGCAAAGAGTGATATGGATTTCTGTGGCAGTATTGACATCATAACTGATGGCCAAACCACCAAACCCACCCACTTTGATCGAGGAAAATTATGATCTGGCAAAAAACGAAGCAAACTTTTCACATCCAATGCTACTCCTCCATTTTGACAAGCTAATGTGCTCAGGGGATTGAGAATATCTAGATTCGGGACCTTTAACAACGGATCTATGAAATGAATTTTTTGAGGTCGAATATTCACTTATGTAGCCAATATTTTTCCTTCAGATCTGATCAATATTTCTCTAGTGACTAAGAGTAGACAATTATAATATTTCTGCTCCAGAGTCGCCTTAATCCTACATAGGTCCATTCCCGACTCACGAATGTGATGCCCTTCACTTACTTCTATTCCATCATGTACGTACGGGCTAACAAGGTACTCTGCATCGATCATTTGGTGAAAAATACTACTAACAACATCGTTTGTTAGTGTCCATGCGTGAACATGAGACTAGAACTAGAATTAACTCCATTCAAAAATTCCATTATCGGACCCGCGAGCAGTGAGATCGTGCCCTAGCGATGACTCAGAAGGTGCATTTGATGTTTGAAGAAACCCGACTACATAAGGAAAGAAAAAGGACTAAGAAACCCTAGCCATCACACCGAGATTGTCCTCTTGACACAATTTCCCTATCAATCTTTAATTTGATATTTGAATTAACATATTCTTATCTTAAATTTTACTCAATTTTTTTATTTTACGAATACAAAATGGGTAGAGTTTATAATTTGTTAAGTCTATTTAGTATAAAATCAAAATTTCAAAAATATTTTTATTCAATAAATTTTAGAGATATATATGACCATGACAATACCACAAGTAACAATGACTAAAGATTTTCCTTGTAAGAATCATCACCAATTTTTGTATGTTTGAAAATCACAAGTTTTCATGATTGTTTTTTATCAATATATACTTTTCAACAATACAAATAATCACAACGTCACACATGAATAGGAGCATGAATATTTTTTTAACCACAATCATTAAATGTAAAATTAAAAATATATCAAACAAAATAAACATAAAATTTAAAGATTAATTTACAGACTGATGTTTTGTGATGATATAATTTTAAATGTATGTGGTTTTATTTTATGCTATGTATTTGTTTGTTATGCCTCTGTTTGTGTGTGGTTGTTTGTTTGAGTATAATATTTTTACACACATGTAATATCGTATACAATAATTAATTTTAGAATAGTAGAATTGTATATTAACATGAATCTTTAATTTGTTGTTTAATTATAAATCTTATTTTTCAACATCACAATAATTTGAATTTTTTGTAAGTGCCACTATTGATGCACATACTCTTTAAAATTGTTTTTATTAATATGATTTTTATAATTAGCTACATGTTGATGTTTTGTGATGATATAATTTTAAATGTTTGTGTTTTTATTTTATGAAATGTATGTGTTTGTTTGTTTATGCTCTTGTTTGTGTATAATTTTAGAACACAAGAAATGCTTTCATTAGAATATCCCGTATGGAAGGTCATTGCCCAAATTGTCTATTTACTTGATACAAATCACCTCTACAATGATTTTGCACAGATAAAATATAATATGCAAGAATTACAGTCCCAATTAAGTGAATGTGTAATAAACTATATATGTTTATATTAGAATTTAGTTTAAAAAAAATTCATCTATTTTTGCAAATGACCATAACATCATGAATGGCTATGGAATTTTTGTATGTATCGCTATTCAATGCATATTTGAGAAGCATTTTTAATCAATATATTGATAATTAGTTACAAATCCATGTTTTGTGATGGTAGAATTTTAGATGTTTGTGTTTTTATTTTATGTAATGTATTGGTTTTTTCATTTGTATTTGTATGTATATAAATTCTCGAAAATAAAAAAACTTTTATTAGAATTACTTGATAGAAATAACTTATATGATGATTTTAAGCATACATAGTATCCAATGCAACAACTACACTTTAAATGAATTGAATGCTTGCATAACTTATCTATGCTCAATTTAATTAAAGTTCACTTATTTTGGTAAATGACCAGGACATCATGAATAAAAGTGTATCTTTTTTTGTAACCACCATTATTCAATGTGTGTATTTTAAAATCACAATAATTTTTAATGAATATTCTTATAATTAATTAAAATTTTATGTTTTATGATAGAATTTCAAATTTTTGTGACTATAGTTTATTTTGTGTATATTTTTGTGTTTGTGCATATATAATGGTTTTAGCCATAAATAAACATAGTATACAACAATTACACTTTAAACGAGTTGAATTTGGGTTTTCACTTATTTTATGTGCAAAATTATGTGAGAATTGATATTCAATTTGATAACATCCCATTTATTTCTACAAATGATCATAACATCTATTAATTAAAATATCTTTCAATAATAAAAATAACTATAATATCATAAATGATTATGATGATAAACTTTTTGCTAGCACATCTACTCAATAGATTTCAAAAAACACATCACAAAATAGTTATCATAATTTGGAAGAAATTATGTACTTTAGAGATTAATTAGCTAGAAATTGATGCTTTATAACGATAGAATTTTAAAATGTTTTTTTTTTATTTTTTAGTATGGGTTTATTTGTTGTGTTCTTTTTTGCCTTTTTCTATCATGATTTTACAGATACATAATATCATAATATTAGAAGAAAACCAGGAAAAAGTTAAATATTTTATTTTAAGTCACTTATGTTCAACTTAATTTGTTTACAAATATTTTAATCAAAATATATTTCAAAAATAAAAAACTAGAGTTGAATTCTATCCTTTGGTTTATATTTCGTTTAAGTTAATAAATTAATTTTCAAATAAAACATACAATTCATTTAAAAAATATACAACTTTCATTTTAAACATGCTAAACATGTATTTTTCATGGTGCTTATGTTTCCTCTAATTACAAAAGTGAATTGTAATAAGCCTTGGTAAATTTATATTATGACCTTTTTAATTGAATTATTTAATTTCCCCTACAAGTCAAAGTTGGTCAAGTGATGACATATGACACTGTAAATATTTATTTTTATTAATATAAAAAAAATTGGCTTTTTGTGTTATAATTCTTGAAAAATGATTAAAGGCTTACATGTGATATTATACTTCTAATTAACATGGAAGGAGTTATGCCCAAGAAGAGGCAAGATAAAAATTAAACAAAAATGTTCTTTTTGCTAGAGTTGAATTGTTCGTTTTGCAGAATACCAAGAAAAGACATGACTAAAAATAAAAATGTCATGGGTAAAACTCACTTAAACGGATTGTTGGAGATAAAATGGGTTTTATAAAAGATAAGTGTATATTGGGAAAGAATTATTGTACTCATACCAAAAAAGTAGCAAGATTATGCTAAGGGTCAAGGAAATGTCAATTGGGAAATGACTACTATTTTTTCTCCTGGGAAGTAGGAGATAGAGCTTTGGGGGAGTTAATTGGAAACATAGTTCTTGGTTAGAGGAATCAAATACACTTTAACTTATTTCCAACAAGAAAATGTTAGATAATTATATTCTAAAAAATAATACACTTGAATGTGTGTCAAGATGCAAAAGGATATTATATAATAAATTAAAGAATCCATAGTAACCCTTATTCACCTACAAAAGTATAGTCTGTTGTAAGCTACTACAAAAAATAACTATTGGAGGTAATAAAAATAAATTTATACATAGTTTGACTTGTAGAAAAATAAATGTATACCTAGTTTAGCTTGCTATAGATCAAAGGACTGAAATCATGTCAATTGGCCATGGAACAAGGAGCCTTGGATAAAGTATTACTAGGGCCTAAAGGACAACCTTTAAAAACTCCCATGGCAAGTGTTCAACACACCCCTTGCCTAATTTTCATATTCTCTTCTTCAAAGAAAATGATAGTAATAGTAAATTATATAAAATCATTACGTAGAAACAAAATATATAGAGTTGACATGAATATTTAATGTGTCTTCATAGAATATAAATAGAAAAAATATCATAGTATTGTAAAACTTTGATGGAATGACTTCATTACACACAGTAACAAGTAAATATATTGTATAAATTGTTCTTATGAATAAAAAGAAATATTTACATTGTTGGGGATATAAGACAATCAAAACCATTTTCTCATAATTAAATATTCTCACTAACAAAGAGAGGGTAAATCACTTGAATTGAAATCGATATACATGCACTGTTTTGAGTGTCAGGCCTTTTGGGAAAAGCCCTGGCTACTTTTGGGTTTTCTTTACACTCAAACAACATCAAATTTCCTTGTAGCCAACATGAAGTGAAAATCAGAATCGACATTGAAACCCTCTAAAGAGGAAGTGTTTGATAAGAACTTGAAGGCCAAAGAGTAATAAAAAAAAACTTGCATAAATTTTGACCCCAAAACAATGTCACAAGATAACCCAAGTTAGTTGTAGACTAACCTACACACAGAAGAAAGGAATTCCTTAGTTTGGATTGGAATCACATTAAATTAATCAAGCAAAGAACATTATAGAGTGTTTTAAGATAAGTAGAGTCTAACGTTAGTAATATAGATGACATCCTTCAATCTGATACTTCGTTGTAGATGGAATAACATTAGTATTGTACGTATATGCTTGTATAAAGAAAAATTATACCGAGATGAGAATCAAGTTACAATATAATTATAGAGTTAAAATACTCAAAATCTTGTATAATATTGGAAGGAACTCCATGTATGAAGGGTAGTTCATTTCGAAATCGTTGAGAAAAATAGAAACCATGTTGAAATCCTTCAAGGGAACCATAACCAATGTATGATACATTGCAACCAAAAAGTTAGAAGTAAATAATTACAATAATATACCCAATATGAAAAAATGGCTATACTATAACAAACATAAGTGAATGTAGAGGGACCAAAGACCTTGTGATGGATTACCGAAGGATTTCATCCATACCACATTTTACAAGTAGTCTTTTTCTAAGAGCGTGAGATGGACATAACGTTTCACATAAATTTCAAATAGAATCACATCATCCCAAAACATCAATGTTCTATTTTTGAAAATCCTCATTGAGTAAACTATATTGAATGTAGTAATGTTCATTTTTTTAACTACATAGTTTTGTTCAGAATTGTATGCAACTATGCTCTGATGTTGAATGCTATGTTTGCAAAGATATTTTTCATATTCATTAGAGTACATTATCTTCAATTAACAGTATGAAGAGAGCCAATATGTGATTATGCTTCATATCCAATCCATACATGAAAATCCTTAAAAGTTTTGAAAGCTTGAGATTTACTTTTCAATAAGTGCAACGGACACATTCCAATGTAATCATAAACACAATTCTTCGTACATTTATTTTCATTAGCATAATGAAAATTCATAGGAGCACACAAATTAAAATATATATGTCCAACCTTTCTACATGAATAAAGGGGCCTTTCTAGCGAATTGGAATAAGGAACAATATATTTCTTAGATTGCTAGTGAATGTGAACAAGGAGAAAATTATCTCTACAATAATAGGAGATAAAGAATAAGTTAGAAATGATTATGCATAGCTATAGACCCATCCAAATAAAGAAGTGGTAAATCCCACATATATTTAGTAGGGTATTCAATTAACATATTTAATGCTTAAAGTAGTTAGGTATAACAAAATAAATATGTTGAGTTCTCATTCTGTGTGAATTAAATCACCCTTGAAGAGGAAAGGGCAAGATTAAGTAGAGCGGAAAATGAGATAATATTTACGGATAGTCTAGAGATCTTGGTATAATAAACAATGTTCCAATGTAAATAAGCTCGATAATTTTCCACGTAGTAGAGAATTTTTTGGGGCATAATATTTAGAGTGGGTTAATATTCCATGCTTTTTCAAAATAAAAAATAAAAAGTACTTGTTGATTTTGACATTTCTTTATTTGCTCAAAGTTTATACTTTAAAAATATTTTAACTTGAAAATCATTAGCGTTCTCAATATTTTTATGAAAATATCATTAATAATTTTACATTATGCATCTTAGGGAGTACTAATGTTAGACAACGTTTATGAGCTTTAAAATAAATTTCCATCATTGAAATTTTCGCTACTATATAGGACCCTTTCAGAAGCAAGAAAAAAAATGGCATTTTTGTGGAAATATATATGAAAGAATTAAGTAAGTATAAGAGAAGAATAACATGAGACATTTTTTAATAAAACTATTATATTTGGAATAACTAACAAGGAATAAAGTTGTGGGTCATTTAATGTTTGCATGTTGCAAGGCATTTTGACATAGTACGGACGAAAATTCTCAATTTGAAGGGTGTGTACATTTCATGAGATTTTCTCTTTGAAATGATGAAAGATAATTTAGGATGCATAAATGTAATTATATCGCACATTAGTGAAAGAAACAATGAATGCTTCTTTTATTTAGTTAAAGTTTTTTATGCATGTCCAAGTTTGTTTCACCTTCACGGTTTCTTTTGATCACAAGGAGAACTAAGGAATTTGTACATATATAATAAAAATATGAACATTTTTAGTACAAGAGTTGTAATAGGAGGTGATGTAGGTGTTACCTATCCTAAAGAATGTGTACTATTGAACAATTATCTCCTTCTTAACGAAAAGTATTACCTTTCCCATTGAATGTATATCTATTTTATTAGATTTCATATATTTTAATGTTTTTCCTAAAATATATTTATTAACTAGTCAATAACCATCAAAAAAATATTTTTATATTTTAATACACTCTCTTCCAAATCATGTGGAAGGTTAAATAATGAAGTTAGATAAACATTAATATGTGTATAATTATTTCAATATATTTTGGTTTGTATCCTTTAAATTCGATTCCTAAAGAAATAAATGGGAAAGCATGCCAGATTTCCATAATTTTAATAGAAAAGTATTTCATAGACTCTAAATATCAATGAAAGTTAGTGAAAGCCATTGCATTGAACTCAACAATGCCTTAGATTTCAATACAAAGCCTCAAAAATTAACTTAGAATTGATTACACAAAATGAAAACAAAAAGAAAACAAAAATATTAAAAAAATCATATTAATAAATATCAGTGAATAAAAAAATTTGAATACATAATTTACAAATCTGAAATACATATAAATAAATTTGTGAAAACATATTTATGGTTCCTTAATTTTGTTATGTTGATAGTGTGTATACCTTATAAGAGGATTTCTATAATTTTAATTTAATTATCAAAGATCAATAGGTTGATGCTAGAGATTCATTAATCAATAATTAATGTTTTTAATATTAGTCATTAATAGAAGGTTGAGATTGATTTAAAATGTAGTTATGATCTCTATTCCTTCTCAATTTAATTAAAAAAATTGTTTGAAAATTAATTTAAAATATACTATATAGAGAAATATTCTCAGTATAAAAATATTTATTGGTTTATGTTTATAACTATGAGACCATTATAATTAAAATGGATGGAAAATCCCTATACCATCAAATTATGGTAAGAATCAAAACAACTTAAACCCATATATACATGATTGCATTAACCAAGATTAAAAAATTCATAAAAGTTACTAAAAACTATATTATTATTATATTATTATTATTATTATTATGATTATATTATTATTGGAGCTATATAATATAAGAAAAAATACTGTTTATCCATGTGGTTCACCTCACTATATTATGAAATCCTTTTAATTGGAACATTTCTTTTTACATTACCATGGCTTAGAAATACCACATTCCCAATATGATGTGTTGCTATGTGATTTTTTTAAATTAATTAATTTTAGATAATTTAATTAATAGAGTATACCTAATTTTGACAGAAATTTTATTATTGATATGTAAATATTACCATGAATATTCCAACATATTCCATCCGGTTTAAATATCTACGATCAACATAATAATTAAATTATAACTATGGAAGATCTATTCTTACTATGAGAATAATTATAGGAATATCTATTTTGTAATTTATTTCCAATTTAAGTTAAAAGAAGAAATTAACATTAAATTAAGACAAACTAGGGAAGCCATATAAATGAAATGGATCTAACTGCAAATAAAATTCAATCCATGATAACCATCAAAATGGGTACCCTATGATTCCTATCACATTTCATAGATTAAAAAAACAACAAAAATGATCTAAGTTATAACTTTATTACAAATTATATTGTGGTTATTTATAAAAATAAATAAATTGCATGCATATTTCAACAACAACAAAAAATCTTAGCTTAAAATTTTAGCGGTGAGATTAGCATAATTATATGCATATATAAGGTTTTACCGTCTTATGTACTAATGGTTGGACTATAAAAGGTGGATCATTAATTCTTATTGGAATGTTTATATTATGTTGTTCTATTTCCTAGTTTTAACATTCCAACCAAATCTCCATTTTGTGTTGTTCTCTTTATAGATGAATATTGTTAATATCCAACTTAATATGTCATCAAATCTAGAATGCTTGGATAAAAATTTGTGTGATTGGATCGGGTTTTTTTTCTCCTGTTGCGTTCAGTCGACTATCCTTGGTCCTCTACCTATGATGAGCTTCCTTCTATGTTGAGTTTTTCTAGAGTCGATTGTTTATGTTCCTGAAGTACCGTCATTTTGTATAGTAACCTTTCAATGCATACATATTTTCCATGTCCAAGAAATTGCAAGACATCAGGCCCAATAGATTATTCTAGAAATTGTTCTAATTTTCTAGGCTTATTTTTTTTTCTACCCTTTATAGGGTATCCTCAATTTTTTTAATGTAATTAAGTGTAGATTCTATTGTTGTTGTGGGTATTCTAGTTGAATACCTAGAAATATTTCATTCCCCTTTATTGATATGATTACTTCCCTATCGTTTTTCAACTTCGTGAGTCTTTTCTTGCAATATTCTTATGAGATTATGTCACAGGTACTACTTAGAGGTCAAATTTAAATGGTTGTGTATAATTGTTCTTCCCTTTCTTCTTCTAGTTCAGCATCTGGAAGGAGTAAAAATATATCACCTTGTTCTTCGCGAGCTTGTGGTGGAATTAGCAATATTATGTTAGATTATTAACTGGTCATATATATATTTGGTCAATTGTAGGTTGATACAAAATCTCTTCTTGGTCTACATCTAAAGAGTCAACATATCGAACTTAGATTATTTATAGGGGTAATTCAATGCGTCAGACTGATAATACGAAGGTGGTGTGTTCGATCTGTACCTTTGATGAAAGAGTGTCAGACTGAATATCTTTGAAGATTTTTGAAGGTCGTGTGTTCTATCTGTATCTTTGTTGGAAGAGCATCAGACTGAATAAGTGAAGATTGTGTGTTCGATCCACCCTCAACGCACCTAGAATCTCATAACTCTACTTCCATTAACGCTTCCATTAACGCTGGAGGTAAGTAGCCATTTCTGTCAATTCGAATTATCTTAATATTCTTGAGTCATGCCTCTTCATCCTCTATCTTCGTTTTAAAGTCTGATTTATAATTTTTTTCTACAACTATGGATATTGTTCATGGATAATTTTTTCACAGCTACGGATAAAGTTTATGGATAATTTTCTTTGCCGGTAGTAGTGTTAGTATCTAATCTTAATAAAGTAGGAACCAACGAGCCATTCAAAAGCAAAAAAGCTCTCTTATGAGCAAGCAAGTCGAGGTCAATCAAAGAAACCAAGAAAGACGCTACTCAACACCATTTTACGCTCAAAGAGAAAGCCTATAAACAAGAGGGAATACAACGCACGGAGTTCTCACGTAAAGGAGTAGATAAGCAGACACTGAAAAAGCCTTATGCACGAGTGGATAATTTTGTTTGCACATTTGAAGCCATGCCTCTTTTTCGAGCTTGTTTTAAAATATGGTTTATAACTTCTTTTACGACTATGGATAAAGTTTATGGATAAAGTTTATGGATAATTTTCTTTGAATAGTTTATGGATGATTTTTAAAGTATGGTTTATAATTTCTTTTACGACTATGGATAAAGTTTATGGGTAATTGTGTTTGCATATTTGAAATGTTGAGTATTCCATTATACATTTGTTCACGCGTCTAAAAGTCTGAACACTTCTCATCAAGATTCGTCATCAACCATAGATACCCGTAGCCCCAAAATTATCATCCGAAAAACTAGATTACATCCGAAAAATTCATGCAAACATTCACCTCTTTCTTGGTTTGTCAAATGACGGATTGGAAATGTTTCTTGGTGGGTGATACACTTTGATATCTTAGTTTTTGATCGTATTTGAAAATAAACTCAGCTTTTTTTATTGGAATTGGACTTTGGCTCACATCATATATTTTTGAAAATTTTAATGTACAAATAAATTGAACATTTTAAATGGTATATTTAAATACAAAAATGTCTTTTTAATATTTTTAAATATAAATATGT
>APFE030841938.1:0-15536 GCA_000404065.3 Pinus taeda | reverse complement strand
CATAATAATAATAATAATAATAATAATAATAAAACACATTACTATGAAAATCAACTTGTTGGCGCAATCATGTAAAGGTCTACTTGAAAACCTGCTTGCTGGTAGGAAATAAAAAAATTGAAGAAACTAAGCCCTTACCAAGTTCAGGGAAAATAGCATGACAAATTTTATGCATGTAATGCAAGACTCCCACCACAGTTAATTAATCTAGGATAAAAAATTATTTGACGGATACATTTATTGCCTAAGGTGAATAGTTTGTTTCTCTTCTTATTCCTTTTTCTCAATCTTCCCTCTATCTCTTCTTTCATTACCTTGATTGAATGTCCCTCCTATCCTTCATATAATTTCATGTCCCAATTTCTATTCTTCCCTCTTACCCCTGAAAATTGTTTCCCTTAGTCCATTTTCCTATATCTCCCTTAATTGATTTACCTTATTTTGAGTGTCCCTTGTTATTTTCCTTCCCTTTCTTTACAAATACCCCTATCCCACTTCTTTTTTCCCTCATAAATTTCTCAACATCTGATAATTATTGAAAGCCTCACCTATTAAAATATGGAAACATGGTGAAACCTGAACTTGGCGATAAAGAACTCCTTAAACTCTACAATAAATTTGTATGCAATCTACCCTGCCTTTAAACAAGGGCAATTTGATTGGAAATTTCAAAACATAAATCATTTTATTTCAAGCACATGAACCCTCTCATGCAATACATGAATTGCAATGCAGGAATCCTAGTGTTTCAATTCAGGAATGTCTGTATTCTAGTACAGGAAGCCTTTTTTGATACAAGAATCCTATTGGAGTGTCAGAATTTTATAATGATGTTTTTAAGAAAATCACTGGAATGAGTCATATATTGCTTTCGAAATTTTTGTTTCTTTAAAGAAATATGATGGTCGTATGTGAAAACAATGGGCTTTCTATCTTTGTTGTGCAAATGAAATTTTTGTTTTAGACTAGAAAGGGATGATTAATTAAAGTGTAGGAATTAATATAGGCGTAGGAAACCTTATTATAGTAGGCACTACCATTTCCAATCATTTTCATGATGAGGATCGAGTGCACGTATGAAGGTCATTTCACTCCTTTCTATTTACATCCAAGATTTTTCCATCATCTAATTAATCTTACCTCCAACATGTGTGATCTTTCCATCCATTCCTTGAAAACATAACCATTACATCTGCCACTCCCAATCATCATTACTCACCTAGCTTGAATATTATGCTAAATCTACCACCCTCCTAACCGGAGTTTGTACTATTAGAGCGGAATTTTCTCCAATTGATGATGTAAGTCGGGATGTGATGTTGTTAGACAATGTATTGGGAGATGAATTCATGAAATTTGAATTATCATTCGATATAGGGATCGTTTGGTATCAAGAATAATCATTCCTGCCCTTCCCAAGAACTGAAGGTTATATGTTGTGACGAATTTCTTCGGAATTCTCCATTGAAGTTTTGAATAGGTTGGGGGATTATAGGTAGTGACGGTCTTTTGAATGTCATGGAAATAGTTTGAATCAATCCTTGGTCCATCAAAGAATTCGAGGAATAGTGTAATATGAAGGAATCTTACGTATGTTGTAGGAAACTAGTTTTCTCTCCTTTGTATAAAAATTTGATGGCTACAATTCCACCATTGCTCAAGACTTTGCACAAAGTTCGATGGAAAAGCGTCCAATGTGGGCTCTCTAAAATTCCAAGTAACAAAGCAATCTATATCACAAGCTACCGAGCTACCATTTATAAGGGAAAAGTGGTTTAATAAAGGTGATATAGAGAATGGTGCATGCTGCAAATTCTTAATATAGGTTGGTTGTGCAGTGGATTGGAAGACAGGTTTGTAGAGAAGTGAAATGATAGAAAAGTGGCGACACCTATTATATATCTTATGGAAATTTCTTACCTGTGAGGGGATGTATTCTTTAACCTACATGTACCACATTCGCCTATTGATTCATTTTGAATATGGGAAGTTAATTAAATTTTGTTACTTTCTGTTAAAATTTTTAGATAAAATGTCTAAAAGAGTACAAAAGAGTTGGAAGGATCAAATAGGTTTTCATCTCTATGACTATCAGTTGATTAAACCTCTTATTAACAAGGAGTTAGAAAATAGGAGTACTTGGGAAGGGTTTTTAAAGTCATATTGGAGTAGGATAATTGTGAAAATTTCTCATGGCAAGGGTCAGCAAGAGAAGGAGCATAAAAGGGCTATTAAATCTAAGGATGCCTACCGTCGAAAAGGAAAACAACTGCTCTTAGGGGGTGATAAAGATAATAAATCTAAGGCCACCAAAACTGAGTCCACAAAGCATAAAATGGAAAATAATGAGAAGGATAAGGTCAATACGCCACGACCTTCTCGAAGGATTAAAAAAAGATTACTGAAAGATCACCATGATTCCTCAAGCAAGAAGACATCTACACCAATTAATTTATCAGAGGTTGAGGTTATTGAAGTCTATGAGTCTTCTCAGAAAGACTGTGCCTCACCTAAAAACCTTCCATTTGACACTCATGTGGGAAATTTGTTATTTTAATACAACCTCTCCCTTTTGGTAGGAGTATCAACGTTGGATACTTCAGTTTTTAGCTCGGGATATAAAGACGATAAGGATGATGTTCCTCTAGTATATTTGATGAAGAAAGTTAAGAAGCAGAAAGTGACCCATGGATAGGAGGTCAAGCGGGAGATAATGAAGGAATAGAAAGAGGATAAAAATGAGAATGATGCTCCTCTAATATCTATGTGGCCAAAGGTTAAGAAACAAAAAGTGACTCATGGGAAAAACAATGAACAGACTTAGGTGAAGAAGAAGGAAGAACAAAATGACGATGATGTTCCCCATACATTAGTAGTAAAGGAAATAACAACACAAGGAGAGGATAGATTAAAGGAAGAAAATAAGGACTCTTCCCCTGGGAGGAATATGATTTAAAATTAGAGCTAAAATAGTAGGTTTATGACTTGAAAGTTTTAAACAGGTATATACAACATCAGAACACACTGTTAACGAACACAAATAATGAATGATTAATGATAGTTACTGAGTTCAAGAGACAAGTAAGGAAGTGGAAGTTTCACGTTTCCCACCTAAGATTTCATGTTCATAAGTATGTCAAGCACACAAGGAAGGTTCAAGTGAAGAAAGTGAAAACAAAAGGTTGAGGGATTAATATTCAAATTCAAAAATGAAGAGGAGGATTTCAATATTTGTTTTTGAAGGGTAGTAATTCTGTGAGGACACAAAACAAGATGAGGTTGGGGGGATGATGGTCATTCAAATTGTGCTATTTTTATCTCAAATTACCTTACCCTAACCATTGTTTCACAACCTAGACAAGACCTCTCTAAATGAATTTTTGTTTCCTTTTAATGAATGTTTGGAAAATGGATATGTATGCTTATCTTGATTAATAAGGTTAAATAGGTTTATATGTTTTTCATGCAACTTATTACTTACATTACCTAATGGCCTGGAAATGTAAGATCATTAATCGATGTAAAAGTGTTTTGGTATATGATCGTGACATTCGTGTACTCACTTTGGTTCCTACAACAAATTTGGATGATCGGCCAATTCAAAGAAGATTAACTCCAAGTTCATTGTATCTATCAAGGGAAATGCCATGCACCTTCCCTTGAAGACTTGTTCTCATTTTCCTGTACAGGGTTTGGGCAATTAGAAGGTTTCCAAATATGGGGGTGGGCCATGATGTGCTATGTCTTTATGCTAACTATTTGATGGGGCTGAGAGCTGTTGTAACTTGTATATTTTAAGTTCTATCATAGCATATGGTAGTGATACTATGAAAATTTTGGCTTTTGTATTCTAAATATTTGTATCACCACAACCCTCTAGGGGCTATATCCTTCACTCTCTAATCTATACTCGTAGATACATTCTATATTTTTAATAAAAAGGATGTAATGCCTTTTTTATGCATCTTTCCTATCTGTTTATTGTAATAGTAATCTTACTCGCATAAGCTAAGAGTGTTCCTTAAAAGGGAGACAAGCCAATTGTTTAGTTCCCAGCCAACCTAGATCATTCTCCCAACCTTATTGTGTTGCGTGTTAGGTACATGAAATAATTTTTGATAAGGTTTATTCTTAATGATAAGCACATGTGATTGAGAGATCTCTTGCGTTTTTCCTTTTCCTTGCCGAAGTGTTCTCAAATTTGAGGGTTTGAGTGTGTGTTAAGTATGTTTCCTTTGTTTTCATTAAATCATTTCTTTGCATTATTTATTTAAAGAGAAACAATCATTTCTTAGGTCTAAGAAGTTGTCCCCATAAATTGCTTTCAGTTAATGATTAGGGCTTGCATGATTATTCATTTTGATCTTGCTTAATGAACAATTAAGGTTTTGTTTAAAGAGTTTCTTATTTGTAGCAAGCGAGGAGAACCCTCACACTCTGGTCAAAATATGTAAATCTTAACTATGTAAAGACGCCAATCTTCCTTTGTAAACTATCATATTTAAATAGTATTCCTTACTTTGTTAATCATTTGTTTACTGGAGTCTTAAAGTACAAGAATCAATCATTATTGTTACTCATATTCAAGACTATTTTTTTTTTTTTTTTTTTTTGAAGTTGATTCATTTACGAATATAGGAACATACTTTGGCATAGTTCTGAATGTTTCAAAGGGAATGTAAGTAGAATAGACACTTATATGATGATCTTTTATTTGAATGTAAGAGTTTGATATTTGCATGACGATTGATAAATTTCTCATTGGCTTTTGCAGTTCATATTTCAAAATTGTAGGTCACGTTTGGCAAAGTATGTAATGATTTCAGATTTTTTTTTTATCTTTACTGAATCAAAGTTTTCCTTTCCACACATCTTGATTTCTTGCTTGGTAACAAAATGTTTTGGTTTCTTGACTAAGGCATGAAAGATTGTCTAGTATAGAAATATATTCATTCTATTATAGGAAAAAAATCATTCCAGTAAAACAATAGAGTGGTTCTAGTACATGAATAGAATAATTTTGAGTGCAAGAATACAATCATTCCAGTACAAAAACATGGTCATTCTGGTACAGGAAACATAATTGATATAACACAAAAAATTAAATTACTTTGTTTTCCCAATTAAAGAACAAAAGTACATGAATAAATGTTACTTTTGAATATTTTGAGTTTTACAATCGAGTTATTGAGTGGCTTGACATATTTATTTCAATGAATAATTTGATTTTTATTTATGAGTGGATCCATTTTCCAGAGTGGCATGGTGTCATTGTATGTGAAAGTTCAAGTAAAGGATTAAGAGGGTTTCTTGTAATTTTTTCTTTCAGATCTCAAATGATTTAATTGCAGGAATAGAAGTAGGATTTGTAGGGTTAAATCTAGGGTTACTTTTTCTATGCCTCAAAGCTTATGTAGCCCTGGTTTGACAATTAAGTGTTGAGGAATTTAATTGCAATTTCGGTAGCCAAATTTGCTTACAAAGGTCTGGGACCTTTTTGCCATGTCTTTGGAGGCTTTTGTTACTTCTTCATCTGTGGTGACTTCAATCGCACATGGTTCCTTCTTGACTATGATCACCTCTTCAAAAGTTACAGCCAAAGTTGGTTTTGTGATTCTTTTCCTGAACTGCACCATTCTTGATGGTAAGGCAGATGTGAACTAGTCAACTGTTAGGGAGTCATGAGGTTTTTTTGTTTTCCAGAAATATGTTCAAGATATGGTTAATCTTATGATCTAAATATTTCAAATTTTCTTTTTGCTCCATCCCGATATTTCCCAGTTCTTCAAAAAGCATGGTAGGGGTTTTATCATCAGTGATGTTTTCAAGAAAGAATTTATTAAAACCCCTCCAATTTTGGATCAAGTTCAGAGGAAGGATATGCTATTATACAAATACTCTTCCATCTAAGATACATGGAAACATTAGACATGCAAAATCATCATAACATACCTCAAGTATTCGCATATGTAGGTAGAAATGGTCTAGATGGTCCTCCGCCTTTATTCATTTTTTAGGATCATACTTCATCAATAGCTTCTTCAGGTGACTTGGCATCTTGTCTACCACACCCAACAGTGAAAGTGGGCCCTAATTAATTCAAAATAGATCATGCGCTGCCATGTCTTTGTCATTATCTTCCCCTTCTTCCCCATAATCCAATTCGTTTACTTCTTCTTCTTATTTTCCACCAAACCTGTGGAAAGTATCATCCAATAGCACCCTGTTATCACTATTACGATCATTGAAGATTGGAGGTTGTTCTAGTTTTCCTACATTTTCCTCAGAATCTACTAATTCTTCAAAGGTGGTGAGAAACAATTCTTCAACTATTGATATCACTATCCGAGTGGCAGTGGTTTGGTTCAAAAAATATGGAAGAGTCTCTACTATAGGTATCAATCCAATAGATATCGAAAAATTTTGGGTGATGGGGTGGATGCCTCGAATCTGATCGTAAGAGACTATGGGGTGGATGGCCCGAATTTGATCATAAGAGACTATGTAAGCTTTCCCAATTCGAAGCTAAGAAGAACTACCAACTTTAGGAATATGCACAAGGGAGTTGTTTGGGATGTTACTCCCTTGATTGAAGGAAGTAATATTGGGGTTGGTGAGGTTATTAGCCATAAAAGCTTGGTTTCCCTCCTTCTAGCACCATAAATTTTTACAGTGATGGACCCACCAAAACTCAAGGGGTCTCCTCGATTTGAAGTCCAAATTAGACCTCACACCATTTGGAGTAGGAGCCCCATCTGGAATATTGGACCTGTTTCCATGTATTCTTATAGATTTTCCTTGGGTCTAACTACTAGTAGGAGAGGAATGTGTCGTGCCTTCAAAAAGAAAGATGTTGTGCCGAGTGAATGTTTAGTTATAGGTGTGTCAATGTTCTTCTAATAGAGAGGGAAAGAGCAAACTGAAACTCTAAGAGAGAGGTAATAGTACCACCCAAGAAGAGACACATGAAAACAAGAGGGATTTGTCTAACATTGAGAAGAATAGTCCAAAAAATATGTGATGGTCATTACAACCAATCAATGAGAAATGTTTGGCTAGCATCCTGTGGCATATTCCATAGGGATGGGACAACAATAATGACCATTACAAAACATTCTCAATAATATAAGTACTAAAATAACCTAAATAGTTCAACTACTTTAGCACAAATGAAAGCAAACATGAAATAAAAACATCCATAGAATAGTCTTACAAATATTCATAATCAATTCTTGAATCACGTGTCAACCATTAAGGATTTTGTTATTAAGTAAAATTTCCAAGGCACATGTATACAATGAACATCTCTAGTTCCAATGCTAAAGTGTTGGAGTCACTCCTTACTCCTAAAAATAACTAGTTTATCTCTCTAATGCCTTGTGGAAGGAGCCAAGGTGACAAGTATTTTGCTCATACAAAAAGCGTGTATATATAAGCAAGAGGTGATGCATCACCTTCCTTGTGACCCATTAACTACCCTCATGACTATTTGACTTCCTATGACTTTTCGAATTTACATGACTCTTTATATTGTAAATGCGTCATTTGGACTTCAATTTTACAATACATTTTGAATAAGTAATTAGATAATCCACAATAATCATGTGGTGTATGATGACTTCTGATAAGACATCACATGATGATGATGACGTGGACTACATTATGATGTGATAGTGCTAAGTTTTCCTTCATTCTACTTCTTTATTTGTGCCTTCCTGAAAATATGGTACATGTTCTTCTCATTCCTCCTCCTTATGACCTGAAAATGGAGAGTGTTCCATGTGATCTTGATCTTGGTCTTCTATTATAGTTATTTTGTCCTTCACCTTCTTGCCTGATGCTCATATTTCATACTCAGCTATAAAAATGTCTTTCAGCATTTTCCACTCCTTCATCTCCTTCTTCATCATCTCACCATGTCATGATAAGATACCTGTATCTACAATTCATTCATGATGAGACGACATCGAACCAAAAAATGCCTAGTCTAAGATTGGGCATAGTGATACATTAACCGAGCTAGAACTAGATGGAGGGATGGGAAAGTGGCTCAGTGATAGTAGATTTCCAGAGTTCAAGAAGTCAATAGGAACCTTGGGCCTTGAGACTACGCAGTGCCTAGTTTAGGTTGGGCTGAGAAAGAAAAATGCATAATTCTAGAGATCAGTGTAAGATGACGAGAGGATGAGCACTAGAAGACACATTGTACAGTTTCATGAGACAAGGGAGACTATTCCATTCCAAAATTATGTAGTTCAAAATCTCAAGGATGACCTTGTAGCTAGAGACTGAACAATGTGTAGTTTAGGCCTAGTTGGAAGGCATGATTGAATAGTTTTGGGCTTGGGCAATGAGGTGTCAAAATGCATAGTTATGAGCATGAGAACTGAGGTTGCGAAATACACAGTTCTAGGCTTGAGAATTCAGGTTGTGAAAAGCGCAGTACTGGGCTTGAGCACTGAGCTTGAAAAATGCGCAATTCTAGGCTTGAGGACTAAGGTTGTAAAATGTGTATTTCTGGGCTTGAGCATTGAGGTCATGAAATGCATAGTTCTAGGAGGAAGAGATCATTCATTATGTAGTGCCAAGAGGAAATTTCCTTTCCCAAGTGCTAAGACTACACAATGCATAGTTTAGGACAGTTGGATGAGACTAGGTTACCAATAATTATTTTGAAATTTGGCTAAGTGTGGGACATAAGAGACTGTTGCGAATCAGTGATATGATTTGGATGTGATCGCCCACTTGAGATACATTGATGAAACAACAACATAGATTATCTGGAACATGTTAACAACATATTTCACACAATGTGACAACATTGCGACAAATTTACAATTTTGACACTGAAGGCATGCTTTGCGATGACTATGACGACACTTGTACGATAGTGCTTAAAACTCTAGGAATGAGTGTGAATGATGTTTACATGGTTAGAACTACTCATTTACACAAATATGACATCTTGCAACCACTAGAACATGGTTATATACATGATGAAACAACCAACATACGAAAAGATTACATTTATCCTATCTTGCAAATGGGACAAAAAATCCTCAAGAAAACACATGGAATGAGTTTCAAATTTTGCGATGACAATGTTCAAGACCAAAGAAGGCTCCAAAATTGAGTGTAAGCCAAAATTTTGGTGGGTGTTGTAGCAAAAACAGCACGCCACTAGCTCTTTCCTTCCTGCACTAGCACTATTTTCCTACAACTGAATTGATCCTGAACAAGGATCTGCTTATCATATCTCATATATAGGTTAAAATAATTTGAAACTCAATTATTCGTGGAGGAATTTTAAGTAAAAATAAAAAATCTAAATCTAAATAGGCATTGTATCATAAAGAATTCACAAAAATCTAAATGGTACTCATCCATCAACAAGAAGTGATCATCTCCTTCTTGAACCAACCTTCAAGGGTTAGTACTGACAATTATCCATCTAACAATGTTACCTTCAATGTTTTTAATGATTTCATCAACAACCGAGCCTAATTGAGGCTATTCTATCTAAGGTTATTCTTGATTATCTCTCAAGTGCTAGAACAACTTCATATTTATCATGCTAGGGTTTCGAAATTGAAACACTCTAGCTTTGATCATATCTCGTGATTTATTCCAAACCCTAAGCCTTGTGATTTCCATCAAACCCCAATAACAAAATTACTTAGTGTTTCCTTCAAACCCTAGTATTATTTTAGTTTTCCTCCATCTTCTCCTACTCACATCAATTGTTTCATAACAGTGATGATCACATGACTTTTGCTCAGCCTAGCTCTGATACCATTTTAAATTTTCTTAGGGTTATATTGTTATTTGCTTTAGATAATTTCATTTCACAATTTACACATTGAATTGACCCCACAACATCATAAAATTATTTAGACACATATGAAATTATATAGAAAGGACAATATCATCATTAATGCAGTGAAACATAAAGGAATAGTAAAAGAAAATCATTCACACATAGAGACACCTAGATAGACATAAAGGCACCAAGCTTGGTTGGAGACTAGGGAAAGACCCCACAAGGGGCAAAACCATTTCAAATTCTTCTTCTTATTAGATTGTCACTAAATGTTTTAGCAAAGAGAGAGTAAAATAATTTTATTCCTTATTCACATGACTAGTGAGCAAAAATCAACCAGTCAATATCACAAAGACGAAACCAACAATAATGTTAATCAATATCATGATTCATAAGCCTCCAATCAACTATCATCAACTACAAACAACTACCCAAATCTGCAGTCAACTGAGAAATGAAACCCTAAGTCCCAACCACATGGAGAGAGACTTGAGCGTGTAGTTGAAACCCTACAACCATAGGCATAAGCTTGCATGTGTGCGGTTGCAACCAAAAATTCGATGTGGAAACCCTACAACTGAGAACCAAAAACGCTAATCGCACATGTGAGTTTCATACACATCACTTTTATACATGTGCAAACAACCTTGACATTTGTGTGAGCCAAAAAAAAGAAATAATAATGATTGATGATGTCCAAATAAGGGTCACTTCACTTGTATTTATAGCCATCCAAGGATTTCCAATTTCTCTTTTGGCCTGACGTATCCTTTTGTTCACATGTGGGTTTCTATATTAAAAATATATCTTTCCTTATTGAAAATAAATTCTTCCAAGGTCTAGAAGGGGTCTTAATTTAAGAGGAATATTGTCCAAAGGAGGAAATTTGTCCATGAGCTTCCAAAATTAACATTCCCTCTCAACTAGGGAGAAATTACCAACTACAACGTAAGTCCCATCATGTGTATCTTATCCATAAATGTCGTTGCTACATATCTCAACTCATATATACTAATTTGTGTTCATTTATTCTCCTTTGTGTTTACCTCTTCTTATCTCTTCTAGTGTCTACTCATATGTTTAAAACTCTCGAATATAAAAGAATAAGAATTTGATATTGAAGGGTATTCCAAGCTACCACCTTCTATTCAATAGGAAGGGATTGCTACCACCAAAAATAGCAACTAGTGGGGAGCCCAAAACTAACACCCAGGAAAAATTAGAAAGCTTAACATCAGAAATCCCTGCTCAACCTGGAACCACATCTGGAAGCATATGATTTCAACCTAGAATCTAATGAAAATGGGGAAGGTCCTATGGGACACTCTCACCTCATGTCTATAAAAATGGGGAAGATCTTATGGGACACTCTCACCCCAAGTCATCTCGTAGGGGAGCATATGTCTCACACCCTCTATCAAGAAATTGGTGAGATACCACATAATAATCAAGGATCAAAACCATCCCATGATTTAATCAATGGTCAAGATACCACTTGCTATATGAGTTAAGGATCAAAACCATCATATTTCCTATTGATATTCCCACGAATGACCCTAAAGACTCAAGTAGTATAATAATTGCATCATAATCCAACTTGGGTGAGATACCTGAATTACCAAAGGTAAGGATCACACACCCACAAGCCCTCTCAACTTGTTGGCTAGACTAGGAGCAACAATCCCAACAAGGCAAACTTGTCGGTATGATCCCAACTAGGGTATACTCTACATTAACCAAGATAAGGGAGTTACATCTTCCATCCTATGGGTAATAAATAGTGGTGATATTTTATTGTACAAAGATCCCTCAACCCTAGGAACCCTACACCTCAAATCCTCGACCTGGGAGCTCAAACAAGAGATAAAATTTGGCGCAGTGTCCTTCATGAACATTGCGTTTTGTAGATACAAAACATATCAACATGCTAATATCTGATACTTTCTTTACCAGTTCAATCATATTGCCTCATACATTAACAAGAGTGAGAATTCACTTATTTTATTGTTCATGCAGTTCATTAAATCAAGTATTATGTTAGAACAAAAATATGTGTCACAAAATGATACCTTATTCGTGTTTCCTCTCATGGAGTTAGCAACCACAGGCCTAAGATTTTCTCATACAACAATATTGTCTCAACACAAGGAGATATCCTAGTCCCAACAATATACAATATTTTGTACCAATTGAATCAAACTCTTTGTTGTCGCAATGTGTCATAGTTATATCCATAACCCACTCAAACAACTCTCCAAAGTGCTTCCTTAACTGAATTGTCTCACAACTAGCCATGCTAACATTAATATATTATTCCTCTGTCCTACTCAAGGATAGAAACTTATGTTTCCTCCTCTTCCAAGATATCATGGAAGATTCCAAGCTAAGAGAACACCCAAATGTTCTCTTTCTATCAATGAGGTTTCTAAATTAGTCAATATTAGTGTATACATGCATTCATATATATATCTAGAAGTATATCTCATACCAATATTGATCGTCTGATGTGAATATGTCATGAACGTCCTTCGCAACAACCTAATGTGTATGAAGTAGCCCTGTCATGAATTGACTCGGGTTGTTCTCTACAAAAGTATATTTAGATGGGTTTTCACATGCAACATCAATTACAATCAATTTTTAGATGTCGAGATAGTGTTAGTAATATCTTTACATAACTTTTTGAAATCCAATTTCATTGGGGTGTCCATAGATTTGTATTTCCACTTTAACAATTTATCTCCAATAGCTTCATGATATATTTCCCTTTACAAAATTCTAATCCTAGAAAGTAATTCATCATGCCGAGATTTTTAATCTCAAACTTTAGAGGCCAAGTCAATCTTACTTTGATCATGAGATGTCTATTACCTATCAAGAAAATATCATCAACATATAAAACAAAAATTAAAGCCATACCTTGGACCACTATTAAATTAAAGGTTTGAATTGGCACATCTTCCAGGCTTCCCTAGGTAACAGTCAATGTGTACATGCTTGGCTCAAGAAGCATGCTTCAAACCATAAAATGTTTTTTGCAAACATAACACTGATCAATCCAATATACTCAGCCTCAAACAAATCAATACTATGTAATCAAATCAGCTAAGTTTTCTTATCAAAATTTAAATGTCAAACTAGAGAAAATATCAAATCCATGAAAGTTCTCGCCAATATCAATGTTAAGTTTTACATTCTAAGTCCCCATGTAGAGTTCACATCAAAGTACCATGTAACACCCTTTTATATTTGACCTACAATTTATAATATCAAGCCAAACTTCATCAAGTTATACACAAGGATAATTGATATAAATTTTATCCATTCATTGTGAGATCACTTCATACTAAATCACTATTGTTTACACTTCAACCAACATGTTAATTACAATTATGCCAATACATAATCAGTACTGAATATGAATATTAACCATTGAGAGTCATTATGCCCATATTGTGATGCCTCATCAAGGAAAATATCCATTGTGGAGTACCAAATATTATCAAAATCCTATGTTGTCATCATTGTAACTTCAACTAATCCATAAGACCAAACATATCTATGAACTATCAAGAATCATGTCAAAATTTCAATACTGCATCTATATTAAGTCAAGCTAATAAGAAAATTTTTGTCAAACCCTTGAAATTGTTACCAAATACTATCATATACTAGCTCAAATGATCAAGTCAAGGAAAGAAATATACTGATATGAATATTTTAGTCCCCCGCAATCACAAGATTAGCTAATACATTCACATTCTCTATAATAAGTCAAAATATATGTAGATCTTAAAAACTTCCTTCCTAATAGAACTCTCCATCATATTCTTTATGTTTGTAGCTCTATCATACTCCTGGTTTCGTGCATAATATTTTAGTTTTTATATCTAACAGGCTCAGTTTCACCCATAGGCCCTCTTTTTGTGTGCTTGGGAGGCTTATAACTGCACCCTTAAGCCTTTCTCCCAACGATTGAGGCTTAGACTAGGAGAAACCTTCTTTTCTCAATTGATAACTTGCCAAAACTTTTTGCATGGCATGAGATGGCCATTAATGTCCATAATCCTCCCTTCAATAGTAAAATATCTCCTATTTATTTTATGAAAATAGTAATAGGCATTGGTATCTTATGGATAGGTTCTCCCTCTAAATAGGAGGCCACTTCAATTAACACTAATAAAGAAATCAACCAATCTATCATAATATTGTCATTCATTAGCACAACTATAAGATTATGAAATAGAACCGTATGCATCATAGTCATAACATATCATTTTATGTACATATCACCAAATATTTATCAAGGATTAGTGTCATATAATTTGGACAACTACAAGTCAACCACCAATACGAGGCATCCAATTTTACCACAATGTCAAATTTACTAACCTTGTCAAAATGTAACCTAAATGAACAAGAGGATCTTGAGTATCAATATTATTGTTACATTCTTATCAACAAAGTTACCATGCTTATCGGAAGAATTATCAATAGTATCAAGATCAATTCATCTAGCATAATTTATAAAATCAAGAAATATATCATGTCTAAAATGTATGATACTTGCCAAATATTAAGAGAATATATCACATGTTCCAAAAATCAAACTAAATTTCATATATATGCATGAAGGTGATATTATTGTCATACCCCACAAGTTACCTTGCCATATAATATTGCAGCTAAATCATAACACTGAAACAACAAAACTTATCGTACTCATATAACTTTGAAACTTGTAACACTAATTTGTCATAGAGAGTTGTAGGATTTTAAATTTATTTATTTTATTCTACATTGACATCTTTGCAAAAGGGTGCTTCTTTCCTTTTCTAGCACTAGCTCTTCACTTCATGCACTAGCACTCTTTTCCCCCAGCTTAGATGATCCTAAATAAGGATCTTCTTATCACATCCCATCTAGAGGTTAGAAGTGTTAGAAACTCAATTATTCATGGAGGAAGTGTAATTAATAATCAAAACAAGAAATGTAAACAGGAAGTATCACAAAGAATTAACAAAATCTAAATGGTACTTATCTTTCAAACAGAAGTGATCATCTCTCTATTGAACCATCCTTGAAGAGTTAGTACTCACAATTATCCATGTAATAATGTTTCAGTCAATGTTTCCAATAGTTGCATCAACAACGAGGCCTAATTGAGGCTATCCCATTGAGGGTTACACTTGAATATTTCACAAGTGCTAGTAAAACTTCTTATCAATCATGTTAGGGATTCCAAACTTCAAAACTTTAGCCTTTATCTTTTCATAGGTTTTCTTCCAAACCCTAATCCTCATGATATCCATTAAAACCTAATAACCAAATTTCCTATTGTTTCCTTCAAAAACTATTATTATTTTAGTTCTCCTCCATATTCTCTTGCTCACATCAATGGTGTCATAACATGGATGATGTCAATGACTTTTTCAGTCCAACTCTGGTACCATGTTAATTTTTCTTAGGGCTATATTGTTATTTTCTTTAGACAATTTCATTTCAAAATTTACACATTGAATTCACCCGACAACATCATAACATTATTTAACAACATATAATTATATAGAAAGAACAATATCATCATTAATGGAGTGGAACATAAAGTAACAATAAAAGAGAAACATTCACACATAGAGACACTAGGATACACATAAATGCACTAGGTTTGGTGGTAGACCAAAGAAAATCCCCATAAGGGGGAAAACATTTTCAA
>APFE030841936.1:55831-69021 GCA_000404065.3 Pinus taeda | reverse complement strand
TGATTGATTTAATTTTAGTTCTTTTTAAAAACATATTTTTTATCTCAGTTTTTTGTTTAATTAGAATTTTAAACTTTAAAAAGCTTGTGATTTTTTTTTTTTTCATTTTATCTATATATCAACATTTTTATTTTTACAACATTAATCTTTTAAATTTTTTATCTAGCAATTTCCATGTAAAACTTAAAAACATTTATTTTTATTTTTACATTATTATTCTTGTAAATTTTACTAATATTTCAACAATATAAACTTCATAAAAAATTATCTTAAATTTTATAATTTTATTAAAAATTAATAATAAAAATTAATTTCAATTTTTTGATTTAAATTTTCTTAGCATTTTCTAACAAATAAATTTATTTTTATTTTCCATTTAATTATAATATCATAATTTTAATTTTAATTTAAAATAATTAGAATAATATTTATATTATGATAATAAATTTTAATAAAAAAGAATTATATTTTTAACTCATCTGTGTTTTAACAATGCTATAACTAAATAGTAACATCTATTGTCTTGTAATCTAATTTTCATTCACATGTAATCTTATAATCTAGTTTCTTCTAATTTTTATAATCTACTTTATAGTTATTTCCTAAAATATCTTCATCATATCTCTCTATCACTTTGATGATATGAAAACCCTTTGTTATAATTTGAACATTATTTCTTTCAAATAAATATAAACAATTGAGTTTCTTTAAAACACTTTTATGATGATGGACAGGAGAAAAAAAAAAACAGAAATCCAATAAAAGTTAATAATGTTTCAATTTATTCATTTGAGAAATTAAAATTTGATAATCTTTTTAACAAATGAATTTATTTTTATTTATGATAATTATAAAAATATTTTATATATTATTTAATATAAAAAAGATATATCTATATCTATATATATATATATAATATATATATAATTTTGATTTAAGAATAAATTCACATAATAATATCTCATATGGTATCTATCATCGTCAAAATGCCATTTTTAAAATATCTTTATTCAATATTAAAATCAAATAATAAGATTTATAATTTTGTAATTTACTTTTCATTCATTTCAATTACCATATATCTTTAAAATATCATTATTCACTGCACTATTGTAGTCTTTTTTTCATTCATTTCCACTAGCCTACCTTATTGCAGTTGTTTTTTTGGAATAGCTCCACTATATCTCCCTATCCCTTTCTTGAGATAAAAGAAATAAAAAAAAAATGTTCATTTCATATAATTTTGTTTTTTCAGAAATTTTTAAGAATAGCCTAATTTTATATCAACAACAAAGTATTTCAAACTTTCAATAAAAATAAATAATTTTGACTTCACTCCTATTTATCAAATTTCAAAAATATTCTACAAACAGATTTAGTAATTCAGTTTAATCAATATCCAATATACACGTGTATCCAAAATATTCCAAACTCTGATTTAGTAAGACTGTTAAATCAGAGTCCAATATACACGTGTACCCAAAATATTCCAAACTCTGATTTAGTAGGGCTGTTTAATCAGAGTGTCACGTAGACACTTGTAAATGTTCCTCTAGGGATAAGTACGTCTGCAGAAGAAGACTTGGAGTTTTGACACATGCGCCACAGACCGCCAAAAAATAAGTCCATTTTTATATTCTTCAGTTCCAGAAATTAAACTGTCTTCAAAAAATAAGTCCATTTTTATATTCTTCAGTCCCAGAAATTAAACTGTATTCAAAGTTCAACAGGTCTATGGGTTCCACGGAGATATCAATCTCCTCCTGCTGAGTCAAAATGAGCTCCAACGCCAATTCTTCGTCAACGAATGGCATTTTCTCGACATTCAAGTACTGAAGACCATCGGGTTCGGCGAACAGAGATTTCCAAAAGGCCAAATTCTCCGTTTCATGGATTGAATATTATTTTTTCAATTTTACTTCCATTTCAATTTTAATATAAAATTTATAAAAAGTGTTTAAATTTTATAATATTTTATAGGAATTAATAAACAAAACATAAAATTTTAATACTTTAATTTAAACTTTCAGGGATATTTTTGAGGAATATAATTATTTTAATTTTAAATCCTATTATAATTTAATTTTAATTTATAATAATTATATCAATATTTTATAAACTAGTTAAAAAACTTTGCTTTAGTATCTCATTCTGTCTCGGTTTTCGGGACAACGACTTTTGTTTATCAGCCCATATCAATCAACCGGATTCATTCTTCTCGGCTCATAGTCAATTGTTTCGGCTTTATGGTAAAATAGTGTAATGGCCAAACAGTGATATGAATAATTTTCTAAATTACTATGCTAGGTAAATATGAAAACCGGAATTATTACTTTATTTATGTGGAATGTTATTAGTTCAAATGATGGATTAAATAATCTTGTAAATAGCCTTATGAGAAAATTTATTTACTTCTCTTGTCTAATTAAAAGAAACCGTTGCCAGCAAACAAGGGGCAGCCCTAACTACTTTTTCTTTCCATAGAAATGGAAAAAGAAAAGGGACCTGGGTTGTTAAGAAACAGACAGGAGAAAGTAGAGAGACAAGAAGTAGAAAAAGGAGTACTATGTCTGGTGAGGACCAGATGGTACCAACACTGCTGTGCGTTACTCTGCATCGCTATTAGTGTGCATCTCGTGGTTGGGAGGATAACAAGCTTTAAATGAGTTTCTCCAGTTTTGAAGGGATCAGAAACTAAAGCAAGCATAGTACAGGTAAGTACATTATGACTACAGTATTTATTGAGGAATTCTTTTTAAATCTGTCAGGGTTATTAGTAACTGTAAATGAGATTTCATAGTAAATCTGTGAAGGTTATTATTAACTGTAAATGAGATTTCATAGTAAATCTGTGAAGGTTATTATTAACTGTAAATGAGATTTCATAGTAAATATGTGTAGGTTATGATTAACTGTAAATGAGAATTTATGGTAAATCTATGAAGGTTACTATTAGTCTATTAACTGTAATTGAGAGTTCACTGTAAGCCTGCGAGGGTTATTATTAATGGTAATGAGAATTAATTTCAAATCTGTAGGACGGTTTCTAACAGTGAATAAGAAAATATACATAATGAAACCGAGTGAATCGGTTATCTATCCTATTGGATAAATCTGGTAGGGTATTCCTCAGTTTGAGTAATCATCGGACAAACTCAGAGGATATCACTGAGAATAACGAGTACTATATCGAAAATAAACCTGTAGATATAATACTATATATGGAAAACGTAGAACACGACCAAGTAAAATATAAAACATTACTATTCCATGCAAGTACTACATGAAGACAGCGAACAGTAGAGAGCTTGGTAAAATAAGAACTGGGTTCCATTATAACTTACAGACTAGCACATATAGCAACATTAAAGAACAGAATTGCAAGCCTTAACGCCGAGGAGCTTACTGGCCTTTAGTGCGCCCAACGCTCCTACTACGAGGCATAAGTAACTAGATTGAGCATGGTACAGATGCGAAAACAGAAAGAATTAACTGAAGACCTTAAGTGACCGAGACGGGAACATCTGATATAATACACTTGAAAAAGGGAAATGACCTGTAAATATATATATATATAATAACAGAGAGTCACAAAATAACCTTTGCAGTTAAACTATCGATGGAACCCTGTATACAATCAGAGGAAAAGCATATGCATGGATAATCTATAAGCCGCGGACAGATTTCCTGGGGTAAAGAAATCATCAAAATAAGATATGCATAAACCTGGTGTAAGAATCTACAGAGTGATCCGTAAACACAAATCGATAACTAAACGGATATCTCAACTGTAATTACAACCGACATTCATATTTAGGATTATAATGTTCGGAGTCGTTCTCCATGGAAAAATAGGAGTATTCCTGTAATACAAGGCGACGAATGCTAAATATCGTAAAACCCTCATGAGAAAACCATACAACAAGATAAATAACCAAGAAGCAATAATAGACCGCTCAAAACCAGAGACATTAACCTTAACCGACAATGCAATATAGGAGAGTCAAGTTTATATAAATAACAGAGTGCATCACTGTATAGTCCTGGAATCAAATAATACACCGAACCAAAGGTTCCAGTAAAGTATAAATGAACAAGTCTGCCGACTGACTACAAATTGTTTAAAACAAAAGAAATCCAATATCATACTCGGGTCCTCGAGTAGGCTCAAGTAAGTCCATACAAATTATAAAACTACTCAGGGTTTCACAAATGAGACGAACCCCCCCCAGTAACATAAATGCCCCGTCGAGAGCTTCACAGCTCGAGCAAGCCATAACGGAGAAGAATAGACTACTGGCATTGAAAGAAACAAGGTTCAAGCAATCGAACTCGAGCTAAATAAATTGTAAGACCGTGGCTAGGGTAACTTACCCGGCGTTCGTAGAAGGATTGAAACCCTGTAAACTCCTGTCATCGCAGACCTCCATGCCTGGTATCCTGGAACAGAAACACATTGCGCCAACAAATTCATTCTACCATGGTAAACAAACGATAGAAGAAATTTCAGACATGTTAAAAACAAACAACAGTCACTTGGGGTAGAATGGAAGTGATACCATTAAAACACCAAGAAATATTGGCATCATCCTCGTCCAAAGAGGGTCGTCCAGTGCAAGCAATGGATGGTTCTAGGTGGAACTCGGAGCAGGCTAAGTATGCCAGGGCAGAATCGACCGAGAACTTCTCTTCGAGAGAACGTTGTTTGCAAAGCCGCCCTTGCAAATGGCAGACCAAAACCCTAAGTGAACCTTTTCAATCAGCACAAACTAATTACCACCGTAGATTTCATAGATCAGATCTGAAGCGTTCATTATAGGTATGATCCCGAGGTTGTGGCGGGCTTAGCTGTGGCATTTACTGCCCTCAGCTACCACAGTTAGTTCCCCAAGAATTGTATCAGAAGAAATCCCGAGAAGTCCAACTGTCCTCGTCCGGACTGCAAGTGGATCGCTCTCTGGATTCCCAAGTCTGTCAGAGTAATTTAGTAATAAAGTGCAGGGGACAGGTGGCAGCGGGAACGCAAAAGTGACGTGGCCGTCTCGCCAATTCTAAAGTGTAAACATTATAACAATTATCGCCTCCAAATATTAGTGCTGAAATTATTAATACATTATAATGCGCAGGTCATATTTTTACCTCAAACACATAGTGATATGCAATGTGAAGTTTGATACATGTGGTAAGTAAGAATTTTTTTTGTTCACTATGTATGGGTAGTGACATATGGTATCAGAGCCTAGATACAGCACTGTGGCCTCTGGGTAGAACAGCAATGACAGACAAGGACACTGTGTTAAAAAAAAATATAGCAAATAGTTATTACCGATAATACTCTTGAATGTTTCTTTCTGTTGTTGCACAAAGTACAGGATCCAGGTTTTGAAGACGGAGACATGAGGAGAGCGGATAACACAACACGACGACCTGTAAGGGGGCAGGGTGTACCCGATCCAGAGAATAACCCAGAACTGTGGGTACAACTTGGAGAAGAAGCCAGAGTTACGAATCAGGCAATTCTGGAGACGGTGCAAGAACTGAAGAACGAGATGGCTCGTCTACGGGAGGACAATGCTCGGTTAACGATGGAACAAGAAAGAATCTTGAAGAGTTTGTCTGACAGACAAAATCAATTACCAGTTAATCCTAGTGCAGAACAGCAAAGGATGTCTAAAGAACAGAATCATCACATACCTCCCGAAGGATCAGAAGAACGAGAGGAACGCTCCAATAATGTATTTGACCAGCAAACCTCAAAAAGACAAAAAGTATAATTACAAGGAGAATTCCGCAAAATTAAACCACCACATTTTGATGGAGAACAAGAAGAAGCGGCGGAAGCCTCGATCATTAATATGAACAAGTATTTTCAGCTTTATGAGTATGATAACAACCTTAAAGCACGATTAGCTATTTTTTAGTTACAAGGGAAGGCCACCTTATGGTGGGAGGAGGTGAAGATAGTAAAAGGAGTCACCGAACAGAATATTACATGGGACAGTTTTCAAAGGTTCTTTAAGGAGCGGTATCTAACGGAACGTTTCTATGATGAAAAGGTGAGAGAGTTCCATGATCTGTGTTTAGGACAGCAGACTATGGACGAGTTCAACACCCGCTTTACTTCCTTACTTCGTTACGTGCCGTATATAAGGGAAGAGAAGGCCAAGGTCCAGCGATTTGTTAGCAGTTTGCCACCATATATGTGAGAAAGGATTGAGTTTGACAATCCAAAGTCAATGGACGAAGTAATTCGTAAAGCTAGAATTTGTTATGAACAAAGTAAACAGAAAGGGGAAACTGTTAACAGGAAATGGAATGAGAAGAGAGGTTTTAAGACAGTTGGAAACAACAAAGGAAATCGCAGCAATGGAAGTAAGGGAAATGGCAAAGGAGCAAATAGCAGATTTGCGTCCAGAACTGCATCTAAGTTTAGAACTACAAATGAGTCCAAGGTCAGCGAACAGCACCCAAGGCTAGACAGTGAAGGTACAGCGAGACCCCCGGTGCAGTGCTGGGGTTGTGGGGGACCTCACTACATTAAAAATTGTCCACAGCGAAAAGGAATTGAACAATTATCCCAAATTCATGAAGCTTCAACAGTGGGCGAGGTTGGTCGCAGTATACCCAGGATTAACGCGGCTCTGGAAGACCGTCAGGCAGAATATCAACCAACCATGGTTGAATTCGAAGGTAAAATCTCAAACCTTACCATATCTATTTTAATTGATCCTGGGGCTACGTTAAGCTATGTGAGCCCAAAGGTAGTGGAACAATGTAGTTTACAATCTGTTAAATTTAAAAATCCTTGGCTAGTGCAACTAGCTACTGGAGCCAAGCGACGGGTAACAGCCAAAGTCAACAATTGCTCATTTACCATAGCAGACCAGCCAGTGACAGCGGATCTGAACGTACTCCCTCTCAGCTCCTATGACATCCTAATCGGAATGGACTGGTTAGAAAAACATTGGTCATTAGTTGATTGCAAAACTAAAGTTATTTACTACCAAGACCAGCAAGGAAACAGGAAAGAAATGCAAGGAATAAAGCAACCAGTGCAAGTTCGCCCGATAACTGCAAACCAACTAATAAAATGTATACGGAAGGGGTGTCAAGTTTACGCTATTCAGGTGGGATATGCGGATTCCAAGGATAAATCAGCTTCTTTGAACAGCATTCCTATAATCCAAGAATTACAGATGTATTTCCAGAGGAAATTCCTGGACTACCGCCGCGAAGAAATATAGATTTTACGATTGAGCTGGTACCCGGAGCAGCACCAGTGTCACGAGCACCCTACAGAATGAGTATACCTGAACTGACAGAATTAAAGATGCAGTTGCAGGAGTTATAAGACAAGGATTACGTTCGCCCTAGTGTGTCTCCATGGGGAGCTCCAGTTTTATTTGTCAAGAAGAAGGATGGTACTCTCCGGATGTGTATTGATTACAGACAATTGAATAAGTTGACCATAAAAAATAAGTACCCCTTACCTCAGATCGATGAGCTGTTCGATCAAGTGAAAGGCGCAACGGTGTTCTCCAAGATCGATTTGCGATCAGGATATCATCAAATCCGAATTAAGGACGAGGACATCGCTAAAACAGCCTTTAGAACAAGGTGTGGACACTACGAATTTGTGGTTTTGCCATTTGGGCTAACCAACGCCCCTGCAACTTTCATGTGCTTAATGAACAACATTTTTCATCCATACTTGGACCGGTTTGTGCTGATATTCATTGATGACATATTAATATATTCACGTACAATCGAAGAACATTATGAACATCTTCGAATGGTATTACAGACCCTTCGAGAGCACCAGTTGTACGCAAAATTTAGTAAGTGTGATTTCTTTAAGGAGGAAATCCAATATTTGGGTCACGTGATCACAAAAGAGGGAATTGCAGTAGATCCGGAAAAGATAAAGGCCATAATGGACTGGCCTGTGCCAAAAGATGTAGCGGATGTCCGATCTTTCATGGGATTGGCTGGTTATTATAGGAGATTCGTGGAAGGTTTCTCCAAAGTAGCTTTCCCCATTACCTCATTACAGAAGAAAGCAAAGTCATTCCAATGGACCCCAAATTGCCAGAAAAGTTTCGAGCAACTGAAGAATTTGCTCACCACGGCACCTATTCTCAATATAGCAGATCCTAATAAGGATTATGTGGTCTGTACAGATGCAAGTAAGGAAGGATTGGGAGGAGTCTTAATGCAAGAAGGTAGGGTGATTGCTTACGAGTCACGTAAATTGAAAGAACATGAACAGAGATATTCTGCCTATGACTTGGAACCGGCTGCTGTTATACATGCTCTGAAGATGTGGTGGCATTATCTTATGGGCAGGAAATTTCTGCTGCTCACCGACCACCATAGTTTGACCAACTATTTCAGCCAGCCTACTTTAAATGCTAGGCAAGCACGGTGGATGGAATTTCTAAGCGGTTTCGACTTTGATATAAAACATTTGCAAGGGAAAGCAAACAGAGTGGCAGATGCTTTAAGCAGGAAAATACAAAGTTTGTACGAAGTTTCCATTAGTGGATGGAAAAACCCCTTTCTAGACATAATAAAAGAAACTTCAGACCAAGATGCAGAATATCAGCAGTTAAGACAGCAAATACAGCAATCTGTCAGAGGGGACAGTCAACAAGAATATACGATAGATGACGCTAGATTAATCTACTTCAAGGAAAGAATATATGTGCCCAATCAGAGCAGAATTAAAAATCTGATCATGGACGAGTTCCACATCAGCCATTATGCTGGCCACCCGGGTTATCAAAAGATGATAACAACAATCCGGAAGGAATATTTGTGGCCAGGGATGAAGAGAAATATTGTGGAATACTTGGCACGGTGCTTAGAATTTCAGCAAATTAAAGCCGAACATCAGCATCCAGCAGGACTGTTACAACCCTTGCCCATTCCAAAATGGAAATGGGAAATCATCTCCATGGATTTTATTACGGGGTTACCTAGAACAAAGAAAAACAATGATTCCATTATGGTAGTAGTGGACAAATTAAGCAAGGCTGCACATTTCATACCAGTGCAATCTACATACAGAGCTGCACAAATCGCCCACATTTTTATGCAGAATGTGTTCAGATTGCATGGCCTTCCAAAAACAATAATCTCCGATCGGGATGTGAAATTCACATCAACTTTTTGGAAGACACTGTTTACTGATTTGGGTACTCAGATGAACTTTAGCACAGCCTACCATCCGCAAACTGATGGACAGACGGAAAGAGTGAACCAAGTAGTAGAAGATATGCTAAGGGCTTATGTTATGCAACAACCCACACGGTGGGAAGAGTACTTACATTTGGTGGAATTTGTGTATAACAATGGGTATCATACCTCAACGCAAATGAGTCCATTTGAGGTTATGTACGGATGAAAATGCTGTACACCCTCTAGCTCGGGAGGGCTTGAGGATAAATTAAGTTTAGGACCTGAAATGCTTAAAGAGATGGAGGACATGGTAAAGAGAGTGCGTGTTAATTGTAAGGCGGCTCAGGATAGACAAAAGAATTTCGTTGATCAGAAAAGAAGATTTAAGGAGTTCCAGGTTGGGGATCATGTGTATATTCGGATTCAAACCAAGAGAAGTACATTGCAGTGGGCTGGTTGCACTAAATTGGCGCCCAGATATTGTGGACCCTTTCAGATTTTGGCAAGGGTCGGACCGGTGGCATACCAGCTGGCTTTGCCAAGTCACATCCGGGTCCATAATGTATTCCATGTTTCAGTCCTAAAGAAGTATGTGTATGACCCTAAGCATGTAATCCGATGGTAGGATATACAGGTGAGGTTATTGTTATAATAAAGATTCAGCAAGAATTCCATTTGAAATGAAACCAATTCGGGAATTGTGTGATGCAGGTCGAACCGGAAGGAGAAGTACTGGTCGAACCGCTGAGCATTCTCGACCAAAGAGAAGTGCAGCTGCGGAAACGAGTTATTACCCAAGTTAAGGTACAATGGCGACATTTTGGGCCTGAGGAGGCCACTTGGGAAGACCAAGAATTGATGAAGAAAACATATCCAGACCTGTTCATGACTGTAAGACACCGAGACGGTGTCCAATCTCAGGGGGAGGAGATGTAATGGCCAAACAGTTATATGAATAATTTTCTAAATTACCATGCTAGGTAAATATGAAAACCGGAATTATTACTTTATTTATGTGGAATGTTATTAGTTCAAATGATGGATTAAATAATCTTGTAAATAGCCTTATGAGAAAAGTTATTTATTTCCTCTTGTCTAATTAAAAGAAACGGTTGCCAGCAAACAAGGGGCAGCCCTAACTACTTTTTCCTTCCATAGAAATGGAAAAAGAAAAGGGACCTGGGCTGTTAAGGAACAGACAGGAGAAAGTAGAGAGACAAGAACTAGAAAAAGGAGTACTATGTCTGGTGAGGACTAGATGGTACCAGCACTGCTGTGTGTTACTCTGCATCGCTATTAGCATGCATCACCTTGCTGAAGGAAGTGGCCTGCAAGTGAGCTTGGGGGAGAGAATCAGATCTGAATGACTGATCTCGTGGTTGGGAGGATAACAAGCTTTAAATGAGTTTCTCCAGTTTGGAAGGGATCAGAAACTAAAGCAAGCATAGTACATGTAAGTACATTATGACTACAATATTTATTGAGGAATTCTTTTTAAATCTATCAGGGTTATTAGTAACTGTAAATGAGATTTCATAGTAAATCTGTGAAGGTTATTATTAACTGTAAATGAGATTTCATAGTAAATCTGTGAAGGTTATTATTAACTGTAAATGAGATTTCATAGTAAATCTGTGTAGGTTATGATTAAGTGTAAATGAGAATTTATGGTAAATCTATAAAGGTTACTATTAACTGTAATTGAGAGTTCATTGTAAGTCTGCGAGGGTTATTATTAATGGTAATGAGAATTAATTTCGAATCTGTAGGACGGTTGCTAACAGTGAATAAGAAAATATACATAATGAAACTGAGTGAATCGGTTATCTATCCTATTGGATAAATCTGGTAGGGTATTCCTCAGTTTGAGTAATCATCGGACAAACTCAGAGGATATCACTGAGAATAACCAGTACTATATCGAAAATAAACCTGTAGATATAATACTATATATGGCAAACGTAGAACACGACCAAGTAAAATATAAAACATTACTATTCCATGCAAGTACTACATGAAGATAGCGAATAGTAGAGAGCTTGGTAAAATAAGAACTGGGTTCCATTATAACTTACAGACTAGCACATATAGCAACATTAAAGAACAGAATTGCAAGCCTTAATGCCGAGGAGATTACTGGCCTTTAGTGCGCCCAGCGCTCCTACTACGAGGCATAAGTAACTAGATTGAGCATGGTACATATGCGAAAACAGAAAGAATTAACTGAATACCTTAAGTGACCGAGACGGGAACATTTGATATAATACACTTGAAAAAGGGAAACGACCTGTAAATATATATATATATATAATAACAAAGAGTCACAAAATAACCTTTGTAGTTAAACTATCGATGGAACCCTGTATACAATCAGAGGAAAAGCATATGCATGGATAATCTATAAGCCGCGGACAGATTTCCTGGGGTAAAGAAATCATCAAAATAAGATATGCATAAACCCGGCGTAAGAATCTACAGAATGATCCGTAAACACAAATCGATAACTAGACGGATATCTCAACTGTAATTACAACTGACATTCATATTTAGGATTATAATGTTCGGAGTCGTTCTCCATGGAAAAATAGGATTATTCCTGTAATACAAGGCGGCGAATGCTAAATATCGTAAAACCCTCATGAGAAAACCATACAGCAAGATAAATAACCAAGAAGCAATAATAGACCGCTCAAAACCAGAGACATTAACCTTAACTGAAAATGCAATATAGGAGAGTCAAGTTTATATAAATAACAGAGTTCATCACTGTATAGTCCTGGAATCAAATAATACACTGAACCAAAGGTTCCAGTAAAGTATAAATGAACAAGTCTGCCGACTGACTACAAATTGTTTAAAACAAAAGAAAACCAATATCATACTCGGGTCCTCGAGTAGGCTCAAGTAAGTCCATACAAATTATAAAACTACTCAGGGTTTCACAAATGAGACGAACCCCCCCAGTAACATAAATGCCCCGTCGAGAGCTTCACAGCTCGAGCAAGCCATAACGGAGCAGAATAGACTCCTGGCATTGAAAGAAACAAGGTTCAGGTAATCGAACTCGAGCTAAATAAATTGTAAGACCGTGGCTAGGGTAACTTACCCGGCGTTCGTAGACGGATTGAAACCCTGTAAACTCCTATCATCGCAGACCTCCATGCCTGGTATCCTGGAACAGAAACACATTGCGCCAACAAATTCATTCTACTATGGTAAACAAACGATAGAAGAAATTTCAGACATGTTAAAAACAAACAACAGTCACTTGGGGTAGAATGGAAGTTATACCATTAAAACACCGAGAAATATTGGCATCATCCTCGTCCAAAGAGGGTCGTCCAGTGCAGGCAACGGATGGTTCTAGGCGGAACTTGGAGCAAGCTAAGTATGCCAGGGCAGAATCGACCGAGAACTGCTCTTCGAGAGAACGTTGTTTGCAAAGCCACCCTTGCAAATGGCAGACCAAAACCCTAAGTGAACCTTTTCAATCAGCACAAACTAATTACCACCGTAGATTTCATAGATCAGATCTGAAGCATTCATTACAGGTATGATCCCGAGGTTGTGGTTGGCTTAGCTGTGGCATTTACTGCCCTCAACTACCACAGTCAGTTCCCGAAGAATTGTATCAGAAGAGATCCCGAGAAGTCCAACTGTCCTCGTCCGGACTGCAAGTGGATCGCTCTCTGGATTCCCAAGTCTGTCAGAGTAATTTAGTAATGAAGTGCAGGGGACAGGTGGCAGCGGGAATGCCAAAGTGACGTGGCCGTCCCGCCAATTCTAAAGTGTAAACATTATAACAATTATCGCCTCCAAATATTAGTGCTTAAATTATTAATACATTATAATGCGCAGGTGATATTTTTACCTCAAACACATAGTAATATGCAATGTGAAGTTTGATACATGTTGTAAGTAAGAATTTTTTTTGTTTACTATGTGTTACGCAGTAATTTGTCACCGTTGGTCACCGTCCTTGTTACCCCCCCCCCCCCCCCCCCCACACT
>APFE030841936.1:10999-31616 GCA_000404065.3 Pinus taeda | reverse complement strand
CGCCGGGGATTTTGTGTCATCGACGTTTTGTACGTGAAAAACTACATGTGACGGTGTAATTTTTCAAATTTTGTTGATTATTTGCTTTAGTTTAATAAAGCACTCATAAAAACATATAAAATTCCTAACCATGAGATTAATTACATGGTTTTTGTTATATTATTGTGGTTTAATATCATAGTATATAAATACAGTTTATCTATAAAAAAAAACATAATTCATTTAATATAGCTAATTATTTTGTATTAACTAATTTAATTAAAAGTATAAAGAATAATTTTTTTTAAGATAAATATCAATTTTGTATTTATGATTATCACTAATAATATTTTGTTTTTTGGAAAATTCTCATCATTCACTTAATAATTATTAATAATTAAATTAAAAATTTTGAAACTTAATTTCAAAAAAATTACATATATAGATGTAACAAACACAACCATGTAATGGTTGGTAACCAGAGAATAGCCATCAATAAACAACAAGCTGCTAAATGGACAAAAAAGCGTGCAAATGAATGCGTTCAAAATGACAAGGCCAATGTAGTACAATATACTCCAAGAAAAATCTTGTGGGGAGACTTTCAGTACTTGTGAGACTACCAAAAGAAGACACTTAAACTCTTGGAGTCACAGATACCAAAGCAAGGTTGTAAGGAAAATACATAAGAATTGGGAAAATTAATTGCTCAAGGTAGTGTAGTGTTACAAAGCCCAAAATGTTAGTGAATGATTTCAAATATGCACATCTTAAACTATTAATAATGAAATGCACATTAAATGCAAAAAATCTCTATTGCAATGAACCAAATATCAAATGTAAAATTTTCGAAATATGCATTGATTTTATTTGCCCATTGATTCAAATAAAGTTGATAATGGAATTATTCAAAGAATCAAAAAATAACTTGTGAGAATGAAATTGTCCAAGTCTTTTAGTAAAAACTTGAAAAAAAAAATAGTAAAACAAGTACAATGCTTCCAATAAGATGAAAGTACATTGCATGCTCCTTTGACATGGTCTCTAAAGGCGGTGCAAGTTGTAGGGGCCTTCCTAGGCATATGTGAAGTATCAAGTCATTATATTGTTGCAAACAATAGAGGAAACATAATAATGATGAATCCACATAAAAGTGAACTGTATGGTTTGATAAGGTACTACTGGAAGTTCCATAAGTATACACACTCTACTTTGGAAATAATGAATTATATGAAGAAGAGGGGCAAACTGAATGAAGAATTGGAGGGTACAAATAATTGAGATGAGCATGTTATGCCCATGTTGAGAGGTTTGAAGACAAGCCAAAGAAGAGGGTAAATCTTTCAAAATCGATATGAAAAGAGATTTCATATCTTGAACCATAGATTGAATTTCACTTGTGTAGACCGGAGTGCCCTTATATGAAATAAATCGAATACTACATGCTATGAATATAAATCCTAAGATGAAGACTAATTACTTGCTCCATTAATTACTTAGACATTGCATGAACAATTTTTGTCAGGGATGAGAATATCATTAGATCTGAGTCAAGTTAAAATAGGTTGTTGTAGCTGAGATCATTGTAGTTGAGATAGATCCACCAACTATAGAGGCACATGTTTTGCATCAATGAATGGGAAATCCCACCCACGAGTTGAGTTTCTATAAAAATTATTAATTGAAAACTTAGGTTAGTATTTCATTAAGCCAAATGAAACTTTAAATAGATTTAGATAAAGAAAACAACCTCACAATACTAGTGTGCAATTTCTTAAGGAATATCAACTAAATGAAATAATAAACCCAGTTAAAGATATGATCTCAACTAGTGACAAGAATAGGAAACTAAAGGCTATTCATACCTACCTAATCTACTCCAACAATATAAATAACCATTCAAATTCATATAATACACTAACCCACATAAGCCACCTAACTTCTAATGCACCTCATTAATCTTCCTAACCTTCTAATCCATTGGCCCATATGATCTACTAACTATCTAGCCCATATAACTTATCCAACCCACTAACCTACCTGATATGTTCAACCCAAATAACCTTGTTGACCTAACTTACTTGGGTCCACTATAAGTGGAAGCTAACGAGAGGATAAGGCACATTATTTTGACACTAATGGGTCTATAACAACATAATGAGATGCTAGTTCTATAGTAACAAGATGTGAGTTAAATCGCAGTGGGAGATTGAAAGGGATTCTGTTGATTGGATGCTAACGAGACCACGTCACGACACAAATCCAATGCTAATAAGATGCAAATTTACTATAATTAGTATTTTAAAATGGATATAAGAACATATAAATTGATGCAAGTGGATGGAAAAAAGGGTTCCCAACTCAGACATAGAAAATAACTCCATCTATGCCTTTTCCCAATTTGAGCACTCAAGGATGTAAAAAAACGGTAGATAAATAATATATTATAGTAGTGACAACATTTCAATGCAATATAATGTGGTTAAATATAGGGCTAATGATATTATATTTTTAATACAACAACTGAAGGAAGAGAAAGAAAAAGAAAAACTCCTAATAAATGACGTGATAACTTTATGGATCTATATTCTTAAGGGAAATCATTGCAAAATACTACTGCAACAATGATTATCGCAGCTAATGTTTTCATTTTCCTAGTACCATGAATTTTAGCATTATGAGAGAAAATAGTAGATAAAGACATTACGATATGAAAGTTGAAGTAGAAACCATTGGGGAACCAAAAAACAAGATAATTGAGGTATCATATGAAGATAAATATCCTCAAAATGGAAGTTTTTCATTTGCAACATAGATTATAACAACACAATTCCTAATTGTGATAGCAACATATACCTTTCCACTAGAAGACATAAATTTGAATGCTAAAGATGCAACAATTGTTATTAGGTTTTCTCAACTATAAAAAGAGTTTAGTGGACTAGAGTTAATAAAAAGAATAGAGAAATTAACTAAGAAATTGAAAGAATCACAACATCACAGAAATTAAAAAGTAAGAATTTGATGATAAAGAAAATGAACATTGAAGCAAAATAAAAAAAAACACATAGAATTACTATATAAATTGTTAGAGTAGAAAAAATATTTCCACTCCATTTTAATTACAAAGAAAACAACACTAAATATTTTTGACAAGAAATTCTGTCAGCCCCGCCGTAAATTAGAGACTTTCCCCCTCACGGGGTGCATCTTTCGAGACTTCTAGAGTCCCTATTAACATTCTTTCATCTTGAAATTTCAGAATAAGCTGCTCACCTGACACCACAAGGGGTGTCACACCCCCAAGCCTACGGTGGTCTTTCAACTGTGCCGGAGAGGTGCGGCACCACCGAACACTTTCTTTTTAACAATACTCGTGCACATGGACTACGCCTTAATTCACTTTCTCCTACTTAGTTTGTGATTCTCAACCAAGCATTATTATGTTATGTGCCTTTATACCAATGAACACCCATACACATTCATTATCAACAACATTATACAAAATAAATGCACAACAGTATAAAGGGAGGGGCAACTCCCTGCAATATTAGTCTGCCCAACAATATATTATACAATCTTTCGTTTTTACAATGCACAAGTTAAATCTTGGGAAACCCCAAATTTACACTTAGCCAAATTTTCATAACTTCGGCAAACTCAGTTGCCCAGCTCATCGGCACCTCCGCACGGTCACCGCACAACTCACCAACTCTTCGTTCACCTCGTCGCACGATGATGTCGTTTGCCCAACTCGGGCATGCCTCCAAGTTGCCACACACGGGCGCCTCCAACTGAGACACACCTCCATTCACAATCTCAACACTTCACCGTTTCGTCGTGCATGGTGCGCCCTCACCCGACCGCCCATCCACATGTCCACCCGTTCACCCGTTCAACTTCACCCAAGTCACCGCACGACTTCACCCGGGTCATCGCACGACCTCACCCGGTTCACTTGAACGACCTCACCCGATTCGCCAAACGACTTCTACCTGGTCACCCAAACAACCTCACCCAAGTCACCACACGACCTCACTCGGGTCGCTCGAACAACCTCCCGAACGACCTACCTGAATGACCTCACGAACGACCTTCCCGAAAGACTATCCGAACGACCTGCCTGAATGACCTACCCGAACGACTGTCCAAACGACCTGCCTGAACGACCTGCCCGAATGACTACCCGAACGACCTGCTTGAACGACCTACCCGAACGACTGTCCGAACAACCTTCCTGAACGAATTTCCTGAACGACTTTTCCGAACGACTGTCCGAATGAGTTTTCTGAATGACTGTCCAAACGATTTTCCCGAACGACTTTCCTGAACGACTATCCGAACGAGTTTCCCGAAGGACTGTCTGAACGAATTTCCCAAACGACTGACCGAACGACTTTCCCGAACGACTGTCCGAACAAATTTCCTTAACAAGTTCTCACCCGAGTTGCACCCGTCATGTGAGCTCATCCACCCACTTCAGAACTCCTTGTTCGAACTTTTTGATCAAATGCTTGATGGTCGTTTGCCTCCAAACGCCCTCTAATATATACGAGCGGGTGGCGAGTTGTGTCACTCGGCCGACCCACAACAAACCGCCGGTCGACTCGTTCATAATGTGTTGTCTCGCCCAGAGGATGGTCGACCCGCCCAACTCATGGGACCGCCCCCCCCATGGGTCATCCTGCCCGTCGCACGAACCGCAGGTCCTGGCAACCTCCCCCACTGGAAGTCATTGTCGTCCTCGACAATATCTCACCCCGGCAACCATCTGTCACCAAGATCACCATACCAAGGGATACACCCCATTGGTATGTCATATATTGGAAATCATCTCAATCCATGACCATCAACCACCATGTCACAATCTCCACATGTTGCTCCATCGTGGAAGGCTGGTCCCTCCATCTCAAGCTACATGCCCACTGCAACATATCGTCTCGACCTCATCATGTGTTGTCCCATGTGAACTTCTACCATGATACTCCAACACAATGCCAACACATCTCTGCACACTGTTAACCCCCATGTCTGAACTAATTGGATGGCCAGTCCAACTGTCATGCTCAAACCATGAGAATGCACATCCTCATGTCATCATCAGTCGTTTCTCTGAACATCCCTGTCACATCCTGAACTCAATTAAGAATCCATCCATATAAGTGTAAGCCATGCTTAGGTCCATGAAGTAGCCCTCATCTCATCTACAACATGCTATACAGATTAGTTGAGTGTCGGCTCAACCCATGCCCAAGTGTTGCCACCAAGGCATCATCATCATCGTAACTCCATCACTCCAAAGTGTCTCATATCGATCCTCCACATCAAGTCACTCTTTCAAGCCATTCCCATATATGTACTTGAAAGTATGCACCCCATCCTGCATCAAAGTCTCTGACTTTAGCTCCTCAATGCATCAGATCCTCTAATTCCACCATATATGAAGTCCCCAAAAGTCACAACAATCTCATGTCATCATGAGCTCCATAAGCCATTCCCAACCAACATCTCAGCAAGCATACAAGTCTCGACCCAAAGGTCTCTGCAAAATGCCTCAGCTCTCCATGTAGTAAGAATGCCCATAGTCTGCTCACAACTCCATCCAAGTCCATGGCCTTGTTGTACAAGAGTCCACAACCACTCCATAGGCTCATAAGAAAAACATCTCCATGTCAGATAAGCAAATCCATATGCACAACAGCCCTGCTTTGGCACTCCTCATTGGATGCCCATAAGTGACACCTCTACAAGTGCTCATGCACAATGTCCCTACATAAGACTGCCATGCTCCATGTCTCCAACCTGATGTCCATGACTAAGTTGCCATGTAATCCAACCAAGTAGACCCATCACAACAATCAGTCATCCATATCCAAGCTGCAATCTTCAGTCTAGTGAACTTGGTTACCCAACCATATCATCATCACATGAGTCCCTCCACCATAGCTCCTCCACCAAAGGTTCCACCAACACTTGCTCTTGGTCTCGGCCATGAGAAGTCCACCCAACCAACTCAAGTGTGTGCCCTCCAATCTGTCCATGAGTCATGCCGGGCACTTAGCCATGTGGCTAAAGCATGACCCATTCCTCCACAACGATCATCAAGTTCCACCCTTGTCACGGGCCTTTGTACCTTCCACCATGAAGTCACAAACAGCCCCAACAAGTCCTACAACAATCGACAATACTTGCTTCTCCATACAAGGTCTCATCATAAACATCCATGGTAAGATGCTCCCTAGCATCGGAAAATTGCGTTTGCCCTTCCATGCATACGGTCCATCTACCAAATGCTCAAATGAAACACATGTATCAATAGTACTTACATCATCATCATGAGGTTCCTCCATGAGAGTAGCCTCATCCATACATGTCTACAAACTGCACGATCCTAGTCACTCTTGATCAATCTCAAGCTCATCCTCCATCATGATCATGTCTGCAACATCATCAACTATCACGTCTTCGTGTTACCTGTTTGCAAAATCTGCAACTTCACCTTGCTCTATTGTCCATCTAAGTTGAAGAATCTCATCTTCAACATTCTTTTCCAAGACTGCAAGCTTCTCTCGAATACGGGGATTCTCTTCTTTCATCCGCTTCAACCTGTATAATGTAAGCAAGAGCTTCCCTTCACATTCTTTCAAACCTTCCATGCCTTGTACTTCGTCTTCCCCGGTTCGTACTTCGTTTGGTCCACAGATGCCAAAACCGTGTATACCTGCCAACACACAGTCCCACTTGCCCACCTGACAAGTGCCCAAATCGTATGACCAGCACGTAGTACCGCCTGCCCAACTCTAAGACACCCGGTTCCAACCTTTACCGGCCCTTGTTCCACTTGTATGTGAAACTAGCTTCCTTCACCTACAAGTACCTTCTTCCACTGTCACTTCTTCATCAACCTGGATATCGGCTCTGATACCAACTGTCACGCCCCCAAGCCTACAGTGGTCTTTCAACCGTGCCGGCGAGGTGCGGCACCACCGAACACTTTCCTTTTAACAATACTCCTGCACATGGACTACGCCTTAATTCACTTTCTCCTACTTAGTTTGTGATTCTCAACCAAGTATTATTATGTTATGTGCCTTTATACCAATGAACACCCATACACATTCATTATCAACAACATTATACAAGATAAATGCACAACAGTATAAAGAGAGGGGCAACTCCCTGCAATATGAGTCTGCTCAACAATATATTATGTAATCTTTCGTTTTTACAATGCACAAGTTAAATCTTGGGAAACCCCAAATTTATACTTAGCCAAATTTTCACAATTTCGGCAAACTCAGCTACCCAACTCGTCGACACCTCTGCACGGTCGCCGCACGACTCACCAACTCTTCATTCACCTCGTCGCACGATCGTGTCGTTTGCCCAACTCGGGCGCACCTCCAAGTCGCCACACACGGGCGCCTCCAACCGAGACACACCTCCGTTCACAATCTCAACACTTCACCGTTTCATCGTGTATGGCATGCCCTCACCCGGCCACCCATCCACACGTCCACCCGTTCACCCGTTCAACTTCGCCCAGGTCGCTGCACAACTTCACCCGGGTCACCACACGACCTCGCCCGATTCGCCCGAATGACCTCACCCAGGTTGCCACACGATCTCACCCGGGTCACCCGAACGACCTCACCCGGGTCGCCACACGACCTCACCCGGGTCGCCCGAACGACCTCCCAAACGACCTGCCTGAATGACCTGTCGAACGATCTGCCCGAACGACTGTTCGAATGACCTGCCTGAACGACCTGCCCAAACGATTGTCCAAACGACTTGCCTGAATGACCTGCCCGAACGACTACCCAAACGACCTGCCTGAACGATCTACCCGAACGAATGTCCAAACGACCTGCCTGAACGACTTTTCCGAACGACTGTCCGAATCAGTTTTCTGAACGACTGTCCGAACGAGTTTCCTGAACGACTTTCTTGAACGACTGTCCGAACGAGTTTCCCGAACGACTGTCCAAATGACTTTCCCGAACGACTTTCTTGAACGAGTTCTCACCCACGCACTTCAGAACTCCTTGTTCAAACTTGTTGACCAAATACTTGATGGTCGTTTGCCTCCAAACGCCCTCCAATATATACGGGCGGGTGGCGGGTTGTGTCACCCGGCCGACCCACACCAAACGCCCGGCAGACTCGTTCATAATGTGTTGTCTCGCCCAGAGGATGGTCAGCCCGCCCAACTAATGGGACCGCCCCCTCAACTCACCCAACACCTTATGAACTTTCCCAAGGTTCATTTCGTGTCATGTTTTGCACGCACTTCGCATGGTGGAGTCGCCCTGCCTGTCGCACGATCCGCAGGTCCTGACATGGTGTTTCTCATTGACTCCAGATTTGGTAAACTTTCTGTCTTGCCCGTCGCACGAACCGCAGGTCCTGACAAGGTGTTTCTCATTAACTCCAGATTTGGTAAACTTTCTGTCTTGCCAATTTTATCTGTGCACCTCACCATAACCTCTTCTTCCAACATAACTTGATGAGCAGAATTTCCAGATCTTTCAACGATCCGTCGGACAAAACTTAATATCTGAGCAGTTTCTTATCACGATATTCACCGTTGCAAATTTTCCAGCTGTTGCAACACGCCCCCTCTTACTCGGGTAGAACGTGGAGAAAAATTTCCAATATTTGCACCACTAATTCGTTCAACTCCGACTGAATATCAAACTTTTGAGAAACAAAGTCCACATTGCTGAGCCTAGTGTAATCAAGATCATAGTCTTTGGACAGTGTCTGTAACTTAGACGCAAGTGCAACAACCTGACCATTTTTCTTTTGAGGTTTTGCATACTTTCTTGACCCTCTATAATTGGGAGTGAGAAAAGCACAGCGGTGATATCCGTCAGCGAAGAACATTGTCTGTTTAGGTGGAAACCAGACGAAACTGTGACATCATTTTCGGAATTTCTAATATGACCTATCTTAAGTTTCTCTGTTCGTCTTTATCACACCCTGAGGAATCGGGCGCTCCACACGACGGGCAGGCGACCCAAACGACGGACGGAACACGACTTCACCGACAAACGACAAGACCCGGGCGGGGCATCGGGCAAACGACACTTGACAAATGGGCTCCGCGCTCATCGGGCGGGCGACCCGAGGGCGACCCGCACCCGAGGGGCGGACGCCCTGAACGAAAGTTGGCACGACGGACGGCGGATGCGGCAGGAGCAAACGGGGAGTTCGGGTGACCAACACAACAGAGGTGGCTAAGCAGGCATGTCGCCCATACACTCAAACAATCCAACATGCAGGGGTACCCGGATGGAACAAATTAAGCCGGCGGTGGGCTGCACGAAAGGTGCGCCCACCCGCACCGAACGATACATCGGGCAAGCGTTGAACGATGGTGGCAAGTGCCCGAATGAACAAGTGTGACAACGAACGAGCAGGTAGCGGACATAATGGACGGATGGAAGCAAATGAGCAAGGCAGCGGACATGATGGACGAGTGGCAGCGAACGAAACACATGGGCGCGCGGATAAAGCACTTGGCCGAAGAGTTTATACCTCGGCGTGGGCGGCCTTGTGTTAGAAGGGCCGACCCGCCGGAGGATTAAATGAAACAAATTACAAAATTAAAAGGCACGTCGGCTCGGTCGGGAGATGGGCGAAGTGTCACGTTTCAGGGGTTGGCTTTACCACCGACACCCCTGCCGAAATGACGGAGGCAAGCTATATAAACGGCGAGGCTGAGGTTCATTTCACAGTCAAGCAACAAGTGATCAAGTATCAAACGATCGGTGACTCAAGTCTTCTAATCCAAGGGCGCAGTTCTATGTTGTGCGCAGCGCAAATGTAGGATGCGGGCTCGTTTTAGCAAGACGGTGAAGTGGGATCGGTTACTAACAGTGCGAGCGCAAGGGTGGGCGGTCGACGTATAGACAGCGAGGTATAAATGGGTTGCATATGCCGGTCTTGGCACATAAGGCGCAGGCAGAATGCGCACTTAGCCGGAAAGGCCGAAGTATCGTAAGGCTGTTTAGCCGGTTTTAAATAGGTCTACGGTGCAGGCCGAGGGCGCACGAAGCTGTAAAGTTCATAAAGTTAATAAAAGTTTGAGGGCGCACATGGCTGGGAGTTGCCCCTCCCGTTTAAATTCTGTGTTACAGTCTTTGATATTGTTCAGTATTTTGATAATATCGATCAAGATAATAACGCAGGTTTTGAAGCTTAATATTAAACATAAATTATAATTGCGAATTGTATATTTATGGTTTGATTGTAAGAGTTCCGGTTATATGGTTATAGCTCGGTTGTGTGGATTCGAATTTGTGTTTACAATTCGGTATATGAAGTTTATAAAGGATTTACACTAATTCGACGAGGTGGAATTAAGTGTTGAAGTGTGAAGGCGTAGTCCACGTCCTCTCCTCTAAAACCAATTGGAGTACACGGTGGTGCCGCACCCGCCCAATTAGAAAAAAAAAAGATTGGGGGCGTGACAGTCTTGAACGTGTCCTCAAAGAAGTGGTGCCGCTGACCACAGAATCAGTGGGAGTTGCTGCAAGAACATTATGATCTTTAACGCACACATAAACATCATCACAAAGGTCCACTACATAGTGTATAAAATTGCATGAAACATTTTTCCTTGATGCATCTTTGATGGGTTTCTTGATGCCAATAGAAAACAATGCTGAGTTGCTCCAACCGACATCACCACAACACTATTGGAAGAGTACTTAAGATCTCATCAAGCATGCCTCAAGCTTTTCTGATTTAATTATTCGATTAATAATGAATTATATAAAAAATGAATTGTTTAATTAATCACTTTATTATTTAATTCAACGAGCGATTATTATTGTGATTGGAAAATATTTAAAATTAATGGTGTAAATATTAGAATTATTTGCAAATTTGATTGATGTTAATATTTTAATTTGGTTAATAATTATTTTATAAAATTTATTTAAATAATTTTATACTTTAAATTTATAATACTATTAAGTTAAAAAGGAAATATTATTTTGAATATTAATTTTTCATATATTTCAAATTTTTTTCTTAATGTTTTTTAAATTTATTGTTGGATGAAACACATTCTTCACTTCACCATGAGGGAGGTGTAATTTCTTTCTTGCTCAACTTAGAGTTAACACGTGTTCCTTTTAAAATAGAAATAAAATATTTTTAAATGCAAACAAAATGTACATGTATAATTAAAAGAAAAAATAGATATATCTATTTGATTAGTTTTAATTAAATACATTATAAATATCAATAATCTCACTCTCATTGTGCTCATTTAATTTGTTGTTGACATCACAACTCAACAAATGTCATAAAAACATTTTATTCTCACTATGAACCATGAATAAAATATTTCAATGTTCATGTGAAATGGCATTATTTTATATCAACTTTAAAAAATACAATGTAACTAAAAGTATATATATATATTAATTATTGCATAGACACATTCTAGAGCTTAATATGAGCAAGATACGTATCTGGTTTACAAACGCCCTTTTAAAATAAAAGAAAATTATATTCTAAATATAAAGCTATGTCAACTATAATGCATGTGATGACCATATTGTAATTAATTGTGACTAAAGGGAATGCAAATAGATCATAAGAGGGAGTAGAAAGGGAAAACATCATAATTCTCATATTAAAGGGCCTAAAAATGAAAGCCCAATGTCTCCCTTAAACTCAAGCAATATGGGGTGTGAATAACCAAAGCTAAATCCAAAGAGGTTTCTCAAAATGGATCAAAACCATGTTGCCAACACCTCCCCGATTATCATAATAGGGGTATATTTCACATATATCATCTTAGTCATCTCTTAAAATTAATTTATTACATTTATAATACTTGTCAACCTAATTTACATTTGAGATCTATGGGTTATGGAACACTACACATAACAATTGAAAAAACCAACCAAGTCATAATAGAACAAAACCATTTATAATCATAACCCAAGGATGATAAAACCCACTCAAAACAATAGTAGTAGTTCAACAAAGTTACCACTTCTAGACAAGTTGGTAACCATTGAAATGCGTATGGATTAAACTTAGAACACCGACACAAGATACTCTAAGCCATTTGGTTTCCCAATTAGTCATCTCCAATACTATCTCATATTGTTGCAACTCTCAACCCTATTGCTCTTGTGGCCTTGGTGTCCTACCAAGTATTTAACTCTTCATAGTTTCCTCCAATTTCACTTCCTCGTGTCCTCCTTATACATGCCAATCCAACAACCAACTTTCTTACTATAACTACTCAAGTAGATGTAATGGATCTTTTATTAAATGAAGGTCAACCACGGGATTTCAAACAAGCAGAATTAGTAGACCTTCAATTATGTGATGATAAAAAAAAACTCCTATTTAATACTTGCATCACTCATTTTATCTTATACATATGTGAAGTTTGGGGAAAACTTATCATTAGATAATATTGAACAAGGATAGATTAAATCAAAATTAATTTAATAACTTATACTATGAATATTAAAACTATACACCTTATCATTCTCCTAGCAGTAGATCAACTAGCGATGGTCGTGAAAGTGATTTTTTTTGTTCTAAGAGGTTCTAGGTTCAAATCCCCCAAGTTTACCTATGGGCCGCATGTTCGGGGGTGGCATGGTTCACCTATGGGTTGCAGTGGTAGCAGTTGGAATCAATCTCGTGTCATGCAAGTATAGGGATGACCCAGTTGTTCATTCCTCTAGATACAAAAAAATACACCCTACCTTGTCCTCCTCATAGAAGAAAGCCTCTCCCCCATTGAGTGTGTGACCTAATATGATTTACCTAATTATTTGAGACTAATGACATATTGCTATTTTGAAGATTCAATGCCAACTTTGTAACCAAGTTATGAACTTCAAATAAATCGATCCTTTGATTCTATTGAATCAACAAACTCATAATGTCATCATGCTACATGATATAATGGTGCTCCAATTCATTGATCTTAGAGTAGGATCACAAAATTTCTTCCTATTAAAATAAATTAGTCTTTGTAAATTCTCAAAATTATTTTGAATTCATTGATATTGATTTTGTCCATCAGTTTCATAGATATAACGAGATAAAAATAAACAACATGCAACATCAGAAAACAACAATTTGATGACGAAGTTCACCCCTTTCAGGTTACGTATCTGGGTCCTGCTTCCAATGTTGGACCTTTATATTATATTCTCAAAATGTCAATTACATCAACATACAATCCTCAAATAAAAAAAATAATGTTGCCATTGTATCCATAACACCCAAAAACCCTTGTGTAGGCTTTTCTTGGGCTTGAAAAGGCTGAAAATGGCCAGGTTAGGCCTCCTTTTCCATTTCTCTCCTCTCTAACTTGCACATTCAAAAAATTGGCAAAATTGGCAACATTTTCCTCCTTTTTCAGAATTGTTAGGTGATAATCTAGCATGGGGACAACAGAGATTCCACCGAAATTGGTGCATTTTCTCGAGTACTTCGTTGGGTACTCGCAACCCAACTTCCACCCTTTTCATCTGTTATATGGCATAAAATGTGTCCACGGGCATGGGCTAGAGGTCACGTGCCCACTGGCACTTTTCCCCTAGTCATGTTTTATGCCATGTGGTCGTGGGCTGGGCCACACGTCAGCCCTCTGCTCTGAACCCTTCGTTATTGGTTCCACCATTTTAATCTTGACTAGGGCCATGTATTCTTGTCCCATCACCTCCAGCGCTCCTATAGTTACACCACCACCATGTGACTTTGGGTTGGGGCCATGTGGCCCACCACCTCCCACTAATGTGCCAACATTTGAAATTTAAATAAAAACTGCCATGCTGTATAACAAAATACACTGCGTGGTCCAACAGTATGACGATTAGTTTGTAACAGTGAGGACATGGAGTCAATTCGTGTCGGGTTAGTCGGTCGAGCAAACAATATTTTGCAAAAATCCTGAGGGCCACATGGCATCTTCTAATTGGGCCATGTGGCACCTCCTAATTAGTCAAGCCAAAACACAATAACTAATGAAAATATGCTAATTCAACCTGTACGACTTGCCACATGTCAGCACGGGATTAAATTGTCTGACCACCATACCTACCCAATCAACTTGTTGATGTCAACGCCACATGACTGTACATCCTACCCAATTAGTACCCTAGACAACCCTACAAATTGGCTTTTTAGTTTCTTCCCAAAAACTTCATAAAGTGATAAATTTCACATACAGTGTCAGATTAAGGTGATTCAAGTGACATTGGGATTAAAATGATGAGATCTACAATTTTGCACCAATTTCAAGTGTTTTGGAGCATTTTTTTTTATCCCCTAGATCAACTATTTCCCAATTCTAACACCTACAAAATCCATTATTCCATTGATGAAAAACATAAAATAATGGGATCCTTCCATAACGAAAACCAAAATTAATGAACACATGCGTAAGGTACTATAAATGATATTTCAATCTCCCAAATTGATGCAAATGGAATGACGAACCATCTACTTAGTCATGATAGAACAACGTAAGGGTTGCACTTTCCAAATGAAGACAACGAAGCTGGATCTTTGTAACATCATCTTTAATCTTTTGAATCCTGCAACAAACTTTAATTTGACGAACCTAGTTATCCAACTTTTCAGCATTTATGTCCCCATTGTACACAGGAAATTCAAACTTGGCATTAATCTTAAGCAAAGGAGACTGAGCATGTCATTTTAGAGATCTAGGAGGAGTATGTCTAGGTGTTAAAGGAATTGAAGAAGCAGGAGAGTATGGAGGTGAAGGAGTTGGTAGAGGTGGAGTCCTTCTCCCATCAACACCATTACCTTTTGATTGATTTTAAATTTATCACAAATATCGTTAGGATAACAACATAATTCTCTACAAATTATATTTTTACTTACAATCAAAATTCACAGTGCTTATATGAATTTTTAGGGCTTCAATTCGATAGAAGAGTAAAATTTTTAAATTTCATCCCCGCATTTGGCCCAAAAATGTAACCCATTTTCATACGTTCACTTTTGTGTGTGTGTAATATGTTGGTAAATATACTTGTTTATATATCAATATAATATTTGTATATAATCTCTTGTTATTATGAAAGAGAATATATTGACGAGACAAGTAGGTTAGTCAGTATGAGGATAAATGAAAACAAAAAACAATTCTTATGTAGAATCATATAAAAAACCCTAATTTAGTTGAGAACACAAACATCTCAAAACACCATATTTATTTTCAGAAATTGAACATAATTGATTCTATTGGTAACAATAATAAGGTACACATAAAAATGACAATGGAAAATGATTAACAAGAAAATAACTTTAAATATAGTGCGTGTTAAAATTCATGGATACCTCAAAACCAATCATCTAAGTTGAAATTAATTTTAATGTTGCCACCTCTCTTTATGCTTTGTCCCTTTAATGAAAATTGAAGAAGAATCATAGCCAATGTTTCTTGTACATGCTTTTCGCAATGAGAAACATATTTATTGTTTGAAAGAATTTGTCTCTCTTGATGATGACCTTTTCTTTTAAAGTTCAAAATATCAAATTTTTTAGATATTCTACTTAGGAAAGATTTTCCGCTAATTTTTCTCAAATATATATGGAAATACAATAAGATTGTACATATTTTTTGTCACATCTCATGTATACATTATAATTATCATTATTGTTAATAAAGACCAAATTGAATATTATACATTTGCATCCTCCCTCAAGATTAACAATTATCATTAATGTTAATAAAGAGCAAATCCAATATTATACATTTGCATCCTCCCTCAAGATTAAATTACGACTAAGAAAGGGGAATTATACTAATCCCCATTGAATAGACTTTTGTTAATCCCACTCAGTGAACAATGAAGGGACATAATAAGAATGTCCACATGTAAGGTTAATATGTTGTGCGGATTGGGTGAGGATGGAAGAAATTTAGAGTTCCAATGAGAAGATAACTTTTTTTCCAATTGGAGAATATATGTCATATGGTGAAAAAGTGAATTTGAATGTCAACACATACGATATACATTAGGTATTTGTTTCAATTTTATGTAAAAATTGGATAAACTTCTCAAGTTTTCAAAATTCAGAGAAAATATCGAATAACCAATTTTCAATTATGATAAAAGCTCAAGATCATGGTTTTTAATCAATGATTTTGATCCTTTTTCATAACTATACTAAATATAGACATTTTCCACATAAAAATCCATATTTATATGCAAAGAAATAGTGAAATGGTAATGAGTGTGAACCTGGAAGATCAATAGAACAGAAAATCTTTTGAATCACCATTAATTAAGTCATAATGGTTCTATTTCATTTCAGCCCTTGGTCAAAACGAATTATGATTTCTTAAATAGATGGAAATATTATAATATGTCGATTATATGCGATGTCAACTGCAAAATGGCTAATTTGTCGATTACTGGACATGTGCGATGTCAGTCGACTGCAAACATAAATAAGTAGACACATGCAATGCCGGTGGACTGCAAACAAAAAATATTTTTTATGAATTCACTTACAATAAATTGATTTTCTTTTGGGAATTGTTGATCCCTCGGTAAACTGGCCATTTCACGCGGTTAATAGTTTAGCTGGCAACCCTGTATTCTAGTCATCCCAAGTTTCAATAATGTCCTATCGAACAAGCTATATGGACGACCTTCCAAGATGAGTTTGAAACGACCATTTTATGGGAACAAGGTCCACATCCACAGCAACATTCCGATCGTTCTACGTGGCGATCACAATTTTTGTTTATTTGCACGGAATTTTTTTGAAACCAGAGTGAAATACCGCTACAATATTTTCGAGTATGAAGTCTCTGGTGCCTGAAATATTACATTCCCTACAAAGTTGGTGAAGAGAATGTCTGTAACACTCATTGGCTTGCTGCTTTTGGTTTTTTAGTGCCATGTGTTGAGCCATAAACCCCCTCCCTACTGCACATGTGTTCAAACATTTTATCGATATCAACTTTGAATGAAACGGAACGCTAGAAATAATTTTGGTGGGACACGTTACCTAAAATTAAAACAGGCTATGTGGAAAGTATAACAGCCAACGAATAGAGTAGCCACATAGGAAGGTGAATCGTTCTAACTTCAGCTGGTCCCATTGCGTCTCGAAATGAAAACGGCAACAACTTCTTCTGCCTTGGTCCGCTCACTGCACCTTTGCCTACAGTATCTGAAATGGCTCCTTCCAAATGCATTCAAATCAAAATTACCGATCGGCGGGAAAATTAAAATTAAAATTTTGCAATTCAAACTTTAAACTTAGTTTAAAAGAAATCCATAAATATTGGATGTGTGATTAAGATAGATCCATCCCTCTGGATACCATAGTTACCAAATTCGGCCGTACTGCCGAAAAAAATTCGAAAATTCGATTCGATTTGCGAATTAATTCGAAAGTTTGAGTTCGATTCGATGCACTAAAGAAAAGAAAACATTATACTGTTAAGCGCAGCGAATGTTTGCACAACCAAAAAGTTTAAGTTTATGAAATCGGTCTAATTACACATGAACATAGCAAGTAATGAATATTATGAGCAGGGGATTCACTATGTTACGAGATCAGGGAATTTTCATTTTAGCACACTCTTATCTGGATTGTGAATTAATCAACTATCGCCAGAATTTATTTAAATGATGTTAATTCTGTTTTACTTAGTGTATTGTTCGAGACATTTAAGTATTTTTGTTGTGTTTATTGCTATATAGTATATACTAATGCTGATGTATTAAAACTATCTTTGCAGGTTTGAGTTCATTTTAGATTTAAGTGTATTAAACAATAACTATTTATTATTCAATTTCATTTCTATTTTGGGTTTTCTCTTTAATTATTTAAAACATTTTTTTTTAATTAATAAAACATTTTTCTTTTTAATTAATAAAAAAGTCATCAACTTTTTATTGGATTTAGATATGTATTTATAATTTGCCTCAATCAATTTTTATTAAAGCAAATTTGATTCACATAAAATGTAATTTAATTACCACCATATTGGGAGAGAGCTAATTTCCACTAGTTTTATTCTTTTTATTTTTTTGTTTGCAGGTAAACTCAAGTGTTTGCAGGAAAAAATGGAAACGAAGCGCGCTGCCCTGACGGAGATCGACCACGGGTTTAGGGTTTCGGTTCGCCCGTTATGCGCCGCCGCTGTGCCAAACGACCTGTTCTCCTGCAGTCCGTCTAGATCCCTGACGGCTGGACCCTCAATCACTAGAGCTTCCCCCTGGTTTTGGGATGCATCATCTGTTGGGAAGGTTGTTCACATTTTGATCCTCAGAGAACAGCGTCCGGAATTTTTCCTTTTCTCCTGGACCTGGTATCGTTCTAATGAGCCCTTCGACATCGCTTTACTCAAGCCCGACAGATCTGCCCTAGACTATGGCAGGCTGCGGATTCGACCAGATGACCTTGGGCCGATTTTCTTAGACGCGGTTGAAGACAATCCTTGGGGGGGAAGCGTAGACCCGGTTCATTGGGATCCTGTGGCTTCCCTGTTTCCTTTTTCTCAGATCTGGGCCTTTAACATCTTAACGCACCGGTATGACAGTGGGCTCGTAGATCGCTGGGTCGAAAACTGGAGAAAAGGGGCGGAATTTACAGATCGGATCGGATCCAGTCAAAAGCAATCGGGAAACTGGCCAGATCCTGCCCCTTTTCTCATGATTTCTGCATGCAAAGGCGGGGGACTCCCTGATGTAGATCTGATCCATTATATATCTGCATGGCCAAAACTCAGAGGGAATTTTGACGGCGATCATGGAGGCGTGAGGCGGATTTCATATTCACTGCCCCATTACGGTACGCCATGGGTTCGATCGGCTGTTCCAGGACAAATTTTAAATGGAAAAGCCGTGGATCCAGAAAAGGGAAGGAGTAGGGACCTGGGGTGCTTTGATGTCCCTATACTCCATGCAGCGCAACAAATTTTCATCAGATCCACAGAAGGCAGGCATCTATGTCTGCAGATCTGGGGAAGCATGAGGGTTCTGGATCTTAAAAAAAAAATCCAGGACAAACTGGGAATCCCAGATGTTTTTCAAATATTAATATTTTCTGGGGTATGCATGCAGGAACATCACTCACTCCAGCACTATAGGGTAGCTCAGGACTCAACAATTATCCTAAATCTTCGTTTGCGAGGTGGGTCAAAGGGATCTACATCAAATACTATAGGAACCTATCGTGATGCAACAAAAGGGAAAGGTCCTGCTAAGGGGAAAGAACCTGCAGCAGTCAATATATCGTTGGGGCAGTATATCGTGGACCAAATGCCAGAGAGCCCCTCCATCCTGCTGGATATTCCAGAGGTAAAGAGCATTTTTTTAGATCTGGAAAAAAAAGTTGTTATTTGTAGATTTAACGGGTTCTGGCCTAAAACTGAGGCTCTGTATCAATGGATTCACACGGCCTCGACAAAAAACTTCCAGATCCACCTCTGTTCGAAGGGCTTCTTTCCAGATTTTGACGCCAACACTATGGTGGTTTCAAGGATGCCAGTATGGGTAAGGTTGCATAATCTACCTTTACACTTTTGGCATTTCAAGACCTTATCAGCTATAGGGAATACACTTGGAAGAATGTTAAAGATTGATACAGATAGACACTTAAAAGGAATTTTTACTTTTGCTAGGATATGCGTTGAGGTAGATCTTAGCCAAGGTCTACTTGAAAGCATCATCCTGATTTTTAACAAAAATCAGTGGAAACAACCTTTGGATTATGAGAACACAGCTTTCAGGTGCAGGGGATGTCAACAAACAGGACATTTGCTCAAAGCATGTCCCAGCAAGAGTAAGCCACAACAAAGGAAGCCCAGAGGATGGCAGAATTTAGATGAAGTCTTAAAGAGAAGAAAAACTCAACAGAAAGCCCCTTCGGTAACAGAAGAGGAAAAAACAGAAACAGAAGAGGATGATACCTCCATAGAGGAAGCCGAAATAGAAAAACAGAAGGAAAATATGGCAGTCAACAAGGATCCACAGCCACATACAAATCATGCAGAGACCCAGCAAGACAAAGCAGAGATGATAAGCGTGGATCAAAGCATGGGAGGCAACAAACGACAACACCACTCAGATTCATCAGACACAGACAAAGAATCAGGGCAGCCGAACGAATCAACTCAGTTAGTCATTGCTTCGACTGAGCCCACTCTGGGTGAGTGGCGCAAGGTCGAAAAGAAAAAGGGGCGAAAATCTTGAAGCAGTTCTGCTGGAGCTTTTTTCCCTCTTTTCTCTCTTTTTCCCTTCTCTTCTCTTTCTCTCTGTTCGCGTTAGTCTTCTAACGCTGAGTAGGGTGCATCAGCACTCGAGCCCATGTGGCGCCCATGTGGCAGATTTTCTGTATGCTTCTTTGCATCTGATAGTGTAACTTTTCATTATTTCTTTAGTAAAAAGTTACTGTTTTTTTTCATTGGAAAAAAAAATGTAATTTAATTACCTTTAACATTGCTTTTGAGAAAAGAAAAAATTATACTATTAAGCAATGTTAAAGGTAATTCCTTGACTTTCCCATTTTCGTGGGAGGGGCGGATTCTTAATCAGTGAACTTAATATTTCAAAAATAAAGTAATTCACTCATTAAGAAAACTTTAATCAGT
>APFE030841935.1:14677-25428 GCA_000404065.3 Pinus taeda | reverse complement strand
AAAATGATATTCTACCAGAAACATTAATGTGTTTTTTCCTTAAAAATTAACTTTGTTTGAGACATAAAAAATGGTTTTATTAGCATTTTTTAAAAAGTTTGAAAATTGACCCTAAAAAAAAAAAACGTTATTCCAGTAGCATCACTTTTGTTTTGAAGCTATATTTTGCACGAAAATTTTGTAGTAAATTTCGTAGTCACCGCCATTTTTAAAACACGTTCAAAATTGGCACCTAAAAAAAAAAACATCGTTCCAGTATACACACTTTTTCGTTTTTAACACTATTTTTGATGTTTTTTTGGGGCTTTTGGGCCAGAGTTCCTGTTTTGAGTTTATAGTTCCCGTTTCAAAGTTTACATTGTTACTCTCACAAAAAGTAGTAGAAGTGAAGATGGATGGTTTAAAGAAAGACGTAGAAGCTAAGATGTATGGCATGAAATCTAATATGGATGGTTTAAAGAAATGCATAGAAGCTAAGTGAATGGTGTGGAAGCTAAGATGGATGGTATGTAAGCTAAGATGGATGATTTAAAGAAAGGTGTGGAAGCTAATATGGAAGATTTGAAGACAAATTTGACAAAGTTTCTACAAAAAATACTTACTAATGGTGAAAGGGTAGCAAAGGAAACTCATGATGAGAACAAAATAAATGTTAATCATGATTTTATAGACTCCAACAAGCTCACTATTAAAGATAAATTTCCCATTCATGTCATTGATGAATTATTAGATGAATTGCATGGATCAATTTACTTCACCAAGTTGGATTTTCGTTCAGGATATCATCAAATTAGAATGAATACTGAAGACATTCCGAAAACAACATTTAGAACTCATGAGGGTCATTATGAATATTTGGTCATGCCTTTTGGACTTACCCATGCACCTTTTACGTTTCAAGGTTTGATGAATTCCATTTTCAAACCCTTCCTTATCAAATTTATGTTAGTAGTTTTTGATGATATACTAATCTACAACAAGTCTTCGAAGGATCATGTTCAACATGTTGATAGGGTGCTCAAACTATTGGAGGAAAACAATTATATGCGAAAAGCTCCAAATGTTTTTTTGGAGTACAAGAAGTGGAATATCTAGGTCATATTGTATCTCATGAAGGTGTTAAGGTAGACCCTAGCAAAATTAAAACCATTAAGAAATGGAAAATCCCCACATCCATAAAGCATCTGTGAGGATTTCCTGGGTTGATAGGGTATTATCGCAAGTTTGTTAAGAATTATGGGAGAATAGAAGCACCTATAACAACATTATTGAATAAAGATGCATTTTCATGGACTCCAGAAGAAATGAAGGCCTTTGAACATCTTAAAGAGGCAATGTGTCAAGCACCGGTCTTAGTTACACCAGACTTCACAAAAACCTTTATTATTGAATGTGATGCCTCAGGAAATGGAATTGGTGCTGCTTTAATGTAAAAAGAAAGACCCATTGCTTTCAAAAGTTTTCCAATCAAAGGAAAGTATGTACACAAACCTTTTTATGAGAAGGAAGTGTTGGAAATACTACATGCACTAAAGAAATGCCGACCTACCTAATGGGGGGACACTTCAAGGTAAAAAAAGATCATAATAGTCTTAAATACTTTTTAGAGCAAAGATTATCTTCAGAAGAGAAACAAAAATGGGTCACAAAGATGTTAGGTTATGACTTTGAAATCATATTCAAAAAAGGGAAGCAAAATGTTGTGGCAAATGCACTCTCAAGAAAGGATGAGGATGTGGAATAATGACGAAGAAGTGTGCGAACTCATTCAAATGTTACAACAAGATCCCAGTACATCTGATTCATTTAGTTGGAAAAATGATTCATTATGGTACAAATATCAGTTATACCTATGTAAGAATTCCCAACTCAAACAAAAGATTCTTAGGGAATTTCACACCTATCCCTTAGGAGGTCACTCAGGATTTCTAAAAACTTACCACATGGTTAAGAAGGAATTTTTTTGGGATGGCCTTAAATCAAATATTCAAAATTTTGTGGTGGACTGTTTGGTTTGCCAACAAAATAAAGTTGAAACAATTAAGACCCCAGATATATTACAACCTTTATCCGTTCCAAGTCAACGTTGGGAGGTGGTTTCAATGGATTTTATTACAGGTTTACCCAAGTTTGAAGGAAAGAGTGTTATCATGGTGGTAGTTGATAGACTTAGCAAGTATGCACACTTTTGTGCATTATCTCATCCACTTAAAGTGAGTATAGTTTCTACTGCGTTTATGGAAATAATTCAGAATCTACATGGAAACAAAAAGATTATTGTAAGTGACATAGATCCCATTTTCACTGGAAATTTTTGGACATAATTATTTTCTTGTCTTGGTACTCAATTAGCTCATATCTCATCTTATCATCCTCAACATGATGGGAAAACTGATATAATAAAGAAATGTTTGGAAGGATATCTTCGTTGCTTTGTATTTGATAAACAAACACAATGGGTCAAATGGTTTCCTTTGGCTGAATGGTAGTATAACACTTCCTTCCATACTGCAACAAAAAATGACCCCATTTATGGCACTTTATGGATATCATCCACCATCCATCACATCATATTTAAGAGAAAATTCTAAGTTTCAAGCAATGTAATATCACATTGAGCATCAAAAATAAGTTCTCCAACTCTTAAAGGATAACCTCACCTTGGCACATAATAGAATGAGACATCAAGCGGATCAACATCATAGCGAAAGAAGTTTTGATGTAGGTGATTGGGTATTACTATGAATACAACCATATAAACAAATGTCCCTCAAGCAAGCTAAGAAGGATAATAAATTATCACCAAAGTATTATGGTCTGTACAAGGTGTTTCAAAAGATAGGTACTGTGGCATACAAATTGGAGCTAAAGTTAGGTCCCTATAATACTAGTGATTCCACCATTAATATTGTCATTGTATCCCTTATATTATTGTTTTGCCCTTATTATCCCCATATTGTTATTATTGTGCCCCGTAGAAGCCCACTATTTTGATTTTTGTTCCTTTATATTATTATTGTTAGGTCAGCTTGGGTTATATTGTGACCCCTTAGACTCCTATATATAGAAAGGAGTTTTTTCATTTGTATCATCCAAGAATTGTTCATTTGTGTAATGTAAAGGAGGTTCCCCCCTCGAAGAGGCTGATTTCTAAGTCATTGAACTATCTTTTATATATTTTCGGGAGATGATTTCATAAAAAACGATCCCTCTAGTCCTATGGGAGGATCTAGAAACAAATGAAGACAAATATATATAAAATTTCTAAGAGGCTGATTTCTAAGTCATTGAACTATCTTTTATATCTTTTCGAGAGATGATTTCATAACAAACAATCCCTCTAGTCTTATCGGAGGATCTAGAAACAAACGAAGACAAATATATATAAAATTTCCTAGTTTATAACAGAAAACACAAAGGAGGATAGACGACCTACCTTAATCTGATGCTAACACTTGCCAGTGTCATCCTTGATTCCTTTTGTTTCCAAGCTCAATCTCCTATTCACCGTTGTGGATGAATACTTGCAAGGAAGATCCCATGGGGAAAACAAACACATACTTAACAAACTTCATTCCAATATAAACCATGTAATAGATTAAGAAGCATTACAATAAATGGACAATAATTGAAACATTTATGGAAAGAAAAAATATATTGTATTATTAATAGATGAAAAAGGGAGCATTAAAACCAATGAATCCTTAATGTTGGAAGCCTCCTTCAAGTGAGATTCCAAGTCCAAGACTTAGCCTTCAAATACCTTTTCTCCTTTGAAAATGGGCATCATTTGGGCATTATTTAGCACTAGGATGGAAACCAACCAATAACTAACAACCAATCATTAGTGGATGGTGAGAAATTCATTTATAAGGAAGGAGAGGGAGGATTTCCACATCTCAAGGGAGAGATCCATGGAAAGAGGATCTAGGTTCAGAAATGGGAGGTCTCGTTCCAATCTTCATATACTTGAAACCATGTCATAGTTCTCAAGATTTCTTGTAGGAGAAGCTTCTCGTCCATTTTGGGAAAAACTACCTGAAGAGGACCAACGTGCATTTTCTTGATAAAATTAGTGATGGTAACATGAGTCATGTATTATACCAGAGGTAATGACATGTGTACAAATGTGGATTTACTTGATAAAAGTACCGCTGAGCTTGTGAAACAAGGTTTTTGACAAACTCTTCAGAATGCTTTCAAAGCAAGTTTTATTCCTTTTCTTCAGGGATGTTCCAAACATGTTTCATAGTGAATATATTGTTTGCGACAATTTTCATCACTTTACGACACTTTCTATATTGATGAAACAAAGTGCGACAATTTTGGATACTAGACTGGGAGTGTGACAAAACACTGTATAACACCAGTGCTCCACTCGAGTGATTTACCTTGTCCAAAACTGATCTCGATCCCTACACCCAACCAAAAACAAACGAAGACAACAAGTGACCTTCCTCGGAATATTGTTAGATAAAAATATAATATAATCAACCATATAGCATGCCAAACACAAATTCACACAGGGAAGGAACATGTGTTTCCATTAATGATGAAAAACATATTACAATTCTTACACCTTCGCCTCAAAGCTTCCTCTTTGCGATCCGACAAATTTTCCCCACTATATCTAGGAAATGAGCATGAAGAGAAACATACAAGTAGCAAAGACCTCATAAGCTCTCTCACTAGCAACAAGATGGAAATGTAGACTCAAGATCTATAGCCTAGAAATTTGGCTCTCCAAAACTCTATCTCTCCAACTAGTCTGACCCTCGTAAATGATCCAATATAAATATGCAAAAAAGAGGTCCCAAGAGGATGTATGTGGATGCTTAGGATGATGAAAAGTCATGGAAAATTATAATTGATAAGTCATGGCCAACTCGAATAGGTGAAAAAATCGAACTAATCTCCTAGAGACTAAGGCACTCTAGAAGTCATCCCTAGTCACTAACACATAAAGAAGTGTGTTGTGTAAACCACAACCCCCCGTTTCTTATAAAATATTTACATAAAATTTAAATAAGAAATGGGTCCCTTTAATAAGATTTGTGTGTCCATAAATAAAATTGGTATTAACCCATCATAAGAAAAACCCTTATTAGAAGGCTTTAGGTAGACAAATCATTTTAAAAGCCTTTTGAATGGAAATAAAAGTGTGAGTTTAAAAAAAATATTATAAAACTCTTCGTTATTGTGATAAAGCGATCGGAAGATTGCATATCGCAATAAAAAAGGAAACATACGCAAAGCCACATCCATTCTCTCCAATCCGAAAAGGCAATCGCAATCGGAGATCAGAGAAGCCAAATGCCAAAGCATAATATAATGGAACCCCTTAAATCTTCCAATGTGATAAAGCACATCGCAATCGGAAAATCGTTGATGACAACAACAAACCAATACATAAACGAAGGCAGGCTCAAATCCTCTGATGTGATAAAGCATATCGCAATCGGCAATCGGTGAAATCACATTGAAAAAACAATAAAGCTTGAGCCCATTCCCGATTGTGATATATTTATTAGGAACGCATCTCAAAGATATATTGGTTTGCATGCATTGTATCACCTTTCGGAGATTGGAGATATTCAAAGCAAGTGTTAAAGCCTTTCCCTTGATGTTCCCGATCACTGATTTGCGATTTATCACTGATCATCCATCAAACAAATCTAAGGCATGCTTCAATTAATCATTCGACATATAAGTGACATGATGGGCATTTAAAACCTTCTTTACCATGATTGACAGGTTAAATGGCTATTCAATGAAGCAGTTAAGGGTAGATCTTTTCTTTAGATTTCATCCGCGACAACTTTTAACTATATTCCATTACCACCTGTTGATCAACGTAACCCTTTCATTATCATATTGGTCTCTTGCAACATTTCTCTGTATCATGGTTTTTCAATTGCTTGTGCAGAATTCTGCTGAAAATAGAAATCTAAAGAAAAATGGGAAAGAAATCAAAGAAATCGAAGAAATCCATAGTAGTAGCTCCTGTAGCAGCAGCTCAGCTAGCCAAAGATCATAGACCAAGCAAAAAGGGATTAATATCCAACACGACATGTCTCGGACTAGGAAACACTAGCTGGGAAAGTATCTATAATCTAATTGAAGTTGAAGAACCACAAGAACTATCAGAAGAGGCCACAACTGATTCAAATGATAAGTCTAAAGGAACTCTTAAAGAGTTGGCATGCTCCTTTCTTCACAGAATCACCGCACGAGCTAAAGTCCTCCCATATACTGACGTTGTGAGATGGGTGGTGGAAAAAATTCCAGTTACAAACAGAACCTTTTGCACAAATGACGAGAGGGTATTCAGCTCATTTCAACCGGATGATCTAAGGAAAATGTATCACTTACTTGAACCTAAAAAGCGGTGCAACAAAGCGTTCCTTGAAGCATTTGCAAAAGAAAACAAGTCAAAATCAGCCCCGATTAAGCAGTGGAGATATTTTCATGAGAAGCACAAGCACGGATCATCGGGTAAGTACTCTGTAGACTCATTCGCTTCTCCTTACTGTTATGTCAGAGCTATGATGTGTAGGATGTGGGGAATACATGAATCTACTAAGTTTCCTATAGAAATGGTTCCTCTGATGGAGGCATCAATCAATGGCTATGTGATGGATTGGGCCAATATTTTATCTGACAAATTAGACACAACAATCGTAAAATACAGAGCAAATGCATATCAAACTACTAGGACCATTCCCCCATTCTATTACAGTTCATTCATTTTGGATATTGTTTGTTTCAATTCTGAATTTCCATTGCTCGGATGGAGATGGACCCCTGCAGACCCTAAACCAATCCATATCTATCATGATCAGTTATGGAAGGCTAATTACAAAAATCATTTGTATAAAATCTGCAACGGTTTTACTGTGCCTATTTATTACTGAGCAAAACGAAAGATGAGAAAATCGCTCAACTATCACAACAAATAGAAAAGTTCAAAACTTTTCCTCAGGAAGCAGAGTTCAGATCTGAAGCTATCCAGATGAATAAGGCATATATTAAACAATTAAATTTACTATGTCATAATATTTCTCTTGCTGAGCCCCTCTGTGAAATTTCTTCATCAATGATTGACAAATTAGTTGACGCAAGGCAAAATTTGGAGCAGGTCGATGAGACATTGAAAAAATTTCTTGCTTGGCAAGAAATCAGTGAAGGGAAAGCTACAAATCTACCTCGAATTCTAGAATCACCCAAGGAAATTCTTTTCCTAGAATGGCAATCCCAATTGATGAAAGCAGAAAGGGCAACTTCAAGATGTAGATCAACGATAGGTAATTTGATTGAATTAATTAATGATACTCTTTATCTGTCTAATTTGATTTTAGAATGCACTCCAGGTAAATTACCATCAGCTAAAGCATTGGAGCAGTCATGCAAGTAGGATTTAGAAAATAAAGAGAGATTAATCGCAGGCATCCAAAGTTTAACTTGGGACATCTTTTGATTCTTCCTGGTTAAACCACATAGTCAAAAGGTAGCACTGAAATGTTTAACTGATGATCAGTTATATGATTCTTGAAATTCATGATGCTACCTATTCAACTCAACTACATTCACGTCTGAGTCACCCTCCAGAATTGCAACCAATGCTAGCTATATGCCAGCTCAAACCAAAGGATGATCAATGAAAAAAAAGAATCATTCTATCGACTGCAAGCATGCCTATTTCAAGGAGATTTTCATGATTTGGTTATACCACCTCATAGCATTTTTATTTCATAGTTAGTTAGCTTAGATAGTAATTATAGACCCTTTCATGTCTTTAGAAAGGGTCCTCAATTTTTGTATCAAAACTTGGATCGGAAGTTGCACTATTGTGCTTCTGATATATATTTTTTTATGAGGACTGGACCTATATTCTGAATTTTGATGAAGAATATTTTGATGAGATATGCACTATTGCTTTTTGTGAGAGTATTTCTAAGTTGGAAGACGGAATCTGAATGTGATTGATGTTGGAAAGGATTCAAATTACATATGGTACTATTATCTATGTCTTTGCTCCATTCTTTTATATGAATCAACATTTATTCAATCTTGCTATCATTTGATATATGTATGTGTTTTAACATTAGTCCTTTTACTTATCACTATTGAATGTTTAAGGAACGTTATTCTTTCAATCATATTTATGGAAATGATATATGAAGAATAGTGTAATAATGTTTTAATTATTACTTTGTTCAACTACTTGAACAAAGTAATTATCATATGAAGGAATGTTTTTATTTATAAATGGAGTCATCTATATGGCTATTTGTAAATAAGAATTATCAAAAGTTGCACTAAAGTTGAAATTTCCTGGGATAGGTTAGTTATTTATTATTCTGCATTTTAGAATAAATTATACATCATTATCATTAGATAATAGAAAACCAATCACTTATCCATCCTATTTACAAATCATTTGGAAATTGGTCCCATTATATCCAGTCAGAGCCACCACACCAAATAGAAAAGGAGTTGCCTTTAAGGTCCGGACCGGGTGGTTTTCCCTAACGTTGATGCAGTGATTTTTGAGGCATCAACATTTTTGGTGCTAGAAGGAGGGCATGAACTGTGAATAGTGAGCAAACCCAAACGTACAACCCATTCTGAGAGTAAACCTCCCTCCACCTCACCTCCAACTTCTCCTTTGCATGCTGGAACTCTAGTCTCCAAACGAGAAGAAGAGAGCACAACTACCACTACTCAACCCCAACATAGCTAAGATAAATTAAGTCCTGAATCTCTTGAAGTACATTCTCTCATCCATAAAATTCAAGGCTTCTCGATATCACCACATAAATATGAGGTATCTCAAGGTAGTGTGACTTCACAATTTGTTCCTTCTCACCCCCTCACCAGACTTTAGAGTGGAAAGCTTGGTATTGAACCTACTGAGTTGCCTTTACCTAAAAGGAAACAGGAAAGGAAAGCACTTGCAGGATATGATAGTGAAACTTTCTCATCATCATCCTCCATTTCATCTTCTCCTTTGCAAAGTCAACCATCCACTCCTCCATTACAAATTGTTGTTCAATAGGGATCTGGAACTTCAACATCTCAGCCTCCTCAAACTTCAATATCCGCTCCTTCCCAATCATCTAGAACTTCATCGACATTGTCATCTAGTAGTAGTTCTACAATGGCACAAAATCCATGGAATAATCCTAGTGTAGTCACCATGCCCTCACCATTAAACCAATTGCTAGCACATCCTGAAAATGGTTGCTGAAATTTAATCCAGATACAGGGATACCAGCCGATGAGCACATTAATAACTTTATGTTGGTAGTTAACTTAAAAGGGGTTATAGAGGAATATGTCATTGTTAGGCTTTTCCCTTATACCTTACAAGGATCAGCTAGGTCTTGGTATTTTTCCTTGCCCTCAAGATCCATTACTAGTTGGAACATTTTTTAAGAACAGTTCTTGACTAAATACAGTGATGATAGATCTCTAGTGACGTTAATCAATGATCTTTCAAATCTTAGGATAGAATATAAAGAACCTATAAAAGAGTTCAATTCACAATTTAATAAACTCTTGAATAAGATTCCAACTACCTCTAAACCTAGTGAGCAAATCAAAAGTGAATGGTATATAACAACTTTACCTTCAAATATAGCTATCTTTGTAGATAGAGCTGCAAAAAAAACTCTAGCAGAAAATATGAAAGAGGCACTTGCTGTATAGAAACACATTATTGCTTTAGAAAAGAAGGCTGCTCTTGAAGACAGAAAATCCAAAAAAGTCTCTTTAAAAGATGATTCAAAGAAGAAAATGGCTAAAGATCCATATGATATGGAGGGTCTCCAAAACGTTCTCAAGACTATGTAAAAAAAAATGGTAGAAATCAAGAAACAAGTAGCTGAGACTTCAACCAAAAGACCATTTAGAAACTTTAAGAAACCTGAATTAAAGCCACCAAATGTTATATCCAATGTAGACTCAGATCCCGAAGAGGAAGAAGAAGAAGAAACAATCATATCATCTGAAGAACTAGAAGAATAAGTAACTGTAGAATGTCATGGAATGTGGGACTTTATTTTTCCTAATTCTGATACAGAAAATGAACAGGAAGCTTTTCCTGTAACTACCAGGAGCAAGGGTACTCCTGAACCTGTTCAAATAACTCAGAAGAAAAGGAATACAGGTACTCCTACAAAAGAGAAAACTCCCACAAAGAAATCCACAACGATACCTTCTCAAAATCAGCCATCAGCTTCAAATCCACTTCCAACATCTAAAACATTAGTAGTTATAGATTCTATGGACTACAACATTATTGAAGAGACAAAGAAACCAAAGGAAAATATCACTATGTTTGAGCTTAGAAAACTCAAACATTAACAAAAATTGTTGCTTAAGGAGTTAGATGATGTACCTTTTTCTCCTCTTCTGAATGCTATATTTTCTAAAGCTGCTAATGAGACAGGTAAGCCACCTCCTGGAAGAATGGAAGCTACTGATGCTGTCTTAATCAGAGATAGATCGAATTCCCACACTCCTCCTTTTCTCTTAACCTACGAGATCTATAATAGAAATCTACACAACTGTTTGATTGACTCAGGGGCTTCCTCGAATATAATGCCAGCTTCAGTTTGTTCTAAATTGAACATTGAACCCAAAAAGTTTGCAATTTATATTGTCTAGTTGGATAGAACTAAGGTCCAGGTTTTAGGAGAAATCAACTCAGTTACTATTAGGTTATCAGCTGATCCAAGAGTGGTTCA
>APFE030841934.1:8216-31811 GCA_000404065.3 Pinus taeda | reverse complement strand
CATCTGTTTGAAGAATGACTGGTTTTATGACAGTGCTTACATGGATGAAGATCAAAACAGTGATCTTTCAAATGGCCAACTCGGTCACAGTGTTGGCATTTCACAATCTGTTGTTGTTGTTGTTGTCGCTGTGGAAGAGAGGCAGAGTCTGGAACAGCTGGAGCTGAATTTTCATGAGGAGCAGGTGAACTATCATGAATGAATCCAGCACTCTAAAACTGAATGGGCTTGGCATAGTCTGGAATATGAAAGGACAATTCCTTGTCATATCCAAGACCAGTGCTGTGCTTGTTGTGGACAAGTTGTTCCCAAGGTCTGATGATGGGCTTGGGAAGTGCAGATTGAGTTTCCGCATCTGCATGTACACCAGCTACTTTATCTAAATGCACTGTAACATTATTGTCTTGCTGTTTATGGGAGTCTGTTTCAATCTTCTGAACAGAAACAGGTTCAGAATGATGACTCCATTGCTGTAGTTCTTCTTGCTGCAACTTTGTCTCAAGCTGCAAAAACTCAATATTCTCATGTGCATTTTGGAGACAAATTTTGATATTGGAAAGAGAGGTTTTGTTGATCTTAACCATCTCATCAATAGTGGACAGCATTAGATTATTCAGTAGTTTCAATACATCATCTATTCTATCCATTTCAGACCAATATAATCAGAGAAGTGATGTTATCTTCAGCTACAAATTGGTCTATAAATTGATAAATAATTGCAACTATTAGATGAGTAGCAGGATACAGTATCAATTTCAATGTAGCAAATGACTCGCTGCTTTAATGTACTTGAATACAATTTAGATGCAGATCACCATGTTAGGAGCTAGCGTTCAATACGCAGCCTCATCGAATGTTCACCATGCTTCAGGTTTTAGAAGAGTTAGTGGTCACTGTGATTGTTTTCTACAATGCTTCAACCCAAGCTTGTTAAAAATCATATAATCTCGTGGCTCTGGAACTGCTTCTCTGTTGACGTTCTTCTGCTACAAGATTTAGTTCTGAAGGGCGGTAGGTGGAGATCTGGAATGTGCTCCAATTTGAGAGAAAGTCTGCTCAATACTCATTCCCCTGATTTGCCAAATTGCTACAGGAGTAATCTTCACTTCTGTAGTTGTATATTAGATGCCGAGTTTACACATCATACAATCCTCTTCTTTATGCAGTTTTCTGAATTCTTGAAAAAAAAAAAAGAAATCGACCCCTGGTTGGGGTCTAGTGAAGTAGGCCTGAATACCTAGACTTACTGCAAACTGAAATTGGGTCCTCAAGAAATAAATCTCACTCGGCAGGTTCCCACAGATGTGCCTCTTTTCGTCGATGGAAAAAAAACTCTGGCTTATATAAAGTTGAGATGCCCAGGTTGACGCCGTATTAAATTCGATGAGTATCACACTCTGGAATCATGTCTGTCGCGGCTCGAAATTGGCTCATGTCCTCCTTTTGTAACTAATAACCAGATAACAGAAGTCAGTACGTTTCCTAAAGAAAATATTCTTATGCCTCATAAAGAGCCGGTTTTATGAGCTAGTGAAGTTGATGGCGACTGGCATTCAGAGGTATTAAATTCTCAATCTACTCTTCCTCCCAGGAAACATTCTCCATTTGATAGCAACAAAAATGTAGAGCCACTTGGCTTGGTCCATTCCTCAATTCCTTCACCATTATTGAACATGGAGCCGAAAATAGCTGGAACAGGCGCATATATAATCAACAAAGACAAGGGCGTGACCAGACAACCAAGAACACAGACAATGAATACTGCCTTAATATATGGCAACGGAACCAATCTTACAAAACCTGCCGCCTATGAAGCAATCGTCAAAGCTGTGGCTGCTGCTCCAGTTTCCCCTTTTATGCAATCGTCAAAGTTGTGGCTGCTGCTCCAGTTCTCTTATCTCAAAAGTTATCACTCGGTGTTTATCCTTCTGGTACAGAGTTACCATAGACAGCTTTCATATATATATTCCCCCGCCATATGTTCCCTGCGCAATTAGTTTTCTATATATATATGTGGCAGACATATACATATTTATGAACGGTTTCATAAAACCCACAAGCAAACGCGTACAACAATTAGGCAACCAATGAATATCCAAAAGGAATTTAACTCAGAGAATGTATACATTCACTTACGCCATGCGCTCCTCCATTTTGATATCGCCGCTTGGCTCTTACTCTATACAAAGGCTCACATATATATAAAGTCGCAATTGCTATGTCGTTCGGTTGATGTATATATATTGTCACAATTGCTCAATCGACCAACAGCCTGTCTCAATACGCTCCTGTATGCAAGTTTATAGATATGAGGTGTCGCCAGTCCCGCTGTGCGTATATCTGTAGACTTCTTATGCTCTGGTGTAAGTAATTTAAAGAGTAGCAATATAAAGGCTCAGAGAAAAGCTCAAAAACAGCAATACACAGTAGGAAAGGGATTCATTCAGTGGCATGAGATTGGCACTGCACTTTCTTGAGATCTGGAAATCATCCTGGTATCTTCTTCTAGTGTTACCTTTAAGACAGAATGCAACCTGTATATAGCGAGCGCCCTGGCTGATGAGAAAATCTACATACTGGGAGATAGTGAACTACGTGGCCCGGTTAAGTCGAAGGTTACGAGGATTGAAATTAAAATAGCTAACACCAAAATCAGCATTGCCTGTAGCAATGTAGTACAGGGAATCGTTAATAATTCTGGAAGCCTCCACTTGTCCAACAATACTTCGTAACCGCAATTGGTATTCTCTCAGATAATTTATTTGTTGATCAAAACTTATTACATTTCCACTCTTTGCAGTGGCGTTATCGTAGCCAGAGCCAGCGGAGGCAAAGGTAACTCCAGTGACCAAATCATTGGAAGTCAGTTGTGGATCGAGGTACGCAGGTACTAGTTCTTTGATACCCAAACTTGAAGCTGCAGCTCAAAACACATTAAGATATTCAGAAAATCAGGTGCATCTTATAAGTTATCATGTGTAAATCTTGAGATTCAAGGTTTGTAACTGCAAATATCTGGACAGGCAGTTATCCCCAGTCTCAAGCAGTTTCAAGCAGTAACCCAAACGTTCACCATGTCTCAAGCGTTATGAGAGTATGGGACAAAACTCATGGAAAGAAAAACGTTCACCATACCATGTCAGGCATGTCAGACATGACAGCGCTTATTCACAAAGAGCAGAAGGCAGGCAGAAAGCAGTGGACAGAGAGAGCGCAGGTAATAAAGGCTAGGCCAGCACTATTCAAGGCAACTCAGATCAGTTGCTCAGGGAAAACAAGCCACACATCATGGCTCTGATACCATGTTAAACAGACATGGACAACGAGAAAGAATAGGAAAGATAAATCATGCAGTACATTTTTATTCACAAATGATGTATATTTATGGTACATTATGTGACCGTTGAGATTCACCTCCCAAGGTCTCTTGGACTGCTTTGTCCATTCGGCTTCCACACTAACCCATTTAGGATTAGGTGTCCAACAGTGAGTTTACTGGATATCTTGCATTGTTATGATTGCTTTGAACTGTTTACATCTCTGCAACATACAGTAAATAATCGCTTAAACGTCAAACCCATAAGGCACTGGTCCATCAAATTGAACAAATCTATTAAGTGCTTTCGTCCTTTTGTGTCTCCCAAACCAACTAGTTCACAGTTGGTCGTCCATCTCCTTACAGGGTCTACCCCCCTTAGCCGCGGGAGACAGGCTTAAATGGAGAGATCGGGGATCAGAGTGACAGCCCCCGGTCTTAGCGTTGTCGTGACAATCTGTGCGACAACACACTAAAAGATCTATCCTCCATGAACTTTACATCCCGTCGAACTACGATCTTCCTATTTCCCGAAAGATAGACTCTATATGCCTTAACATTCTCACTATATCCCACAAGATATCCTTTTTCTGCAATTTGATCCAATTTCTTCCTCTTTTCTTCAGGTATATGGCAGTATGCCAAAATCCCAAGTATTTTGAAATGACTCACCTCAACCTTCTTACCGTTGAAGACACCCTCCGGAGTAATCTTACGTAATGCCTTGTGAGGAGTCCTGTTCTAGACATACATTGTTGTATTGCATGCTTCTGCCCATAGAAATTTGGGCATATCCTAATCACAACATTGCCCTTGCTACTTCAACAATAGTCTTGTTCTTCCTCTCTGCTACTCCATTCTGCTCTAGATTATAAGGGGTTGTCCATCCTCTTCTGATGCCTTCCCTTGCGCAGAAATTAGTAAAGTTCTTATCAATGTATTCTCCACCATTGTCTGAGTGCAACACTTCTATCCTCTTTCCTGTCAGATTCTCAACCAGAGCCTTAAACTCTTTGAATCGATCAAAAACCTCATCCTTGGTTTTAGAAAGTAGATCCAAGTCTTCCTGGAGTGGTCATCAATGAAGGTGACGAAGTATTCGACACCACTAAGAGCTTTTGTGGACATGGGTCCGCAGATATCTAAGTGTATCAATCCCAAAACACTCTTAGCCCTACTATTACTTTTGGAATAAGCTGCTTTGGCGTAGTTTCCTAGTGCGCACCCTCTGAATACATCGTCTCGTTTGGTACTCAACTCTGGAACTCCTGCGACAGTTCTTCTGAGAATTCTTAGAGCCCCATTGTGCAAGTGTCCCATCCTCCTGTGCCATAGCTCATTCAAATTTTTTCTCCACTGCTGCCTATTAGTGCCATTGGAGATTCTAGCTGTAACTTATACAATCTGTTACTTCTGACTCCAATTTGGGCCTTCTTCTTCCAACTCGGATGTTTGACATATACTTTCTTCCCAATGAAGAAAACATCATAGCCCTTGTTTTGTAAGTGAGATACAGAGAGTAAGTTCATCCCCAATCCTGGCACATGCAACACATGTCACTCAAAGTCGATCCCCTGCTTTTGTTTGAAAGACTACAATACCTCTCCCTAAGAGGGTACATTTTGACTTATTTCCCATGGTGATTTGGAAGTTCATCTGTTCTTCCTAATAGCTCGAAAAACATTCTCGTATTCATGTCATGTGCGCAGACACTCCACTATCAATATACCAAACCTCAAGTGAAGCAGAACTTGCTAAGCAAGCGACTTCTTCTTACAGACTAGAAGCTAACATAGGATAGTCGTGATCCATATTCTTCATGCTTTCCTCTATCCCGGGAGAATTTTGTGAGTCCTTTTGAGTTGTTGCCCCCAACATCATGCTCCCGACTCATTGCAGATTCTCTAATCGTGTTGCCCGATCTCTGCTCTGATACCATGTGAAAATTTCTAACTCGAAATTCTACTACAGTAATTGATTTATTTCTCCTACTTAAATAAGTTATTTGTAAAACCCTCCACTAAACATCAAAATAAATTCCACTGTAGTTGTCACATAATAGCATAGAGAAAACAACAATGATATACAAGCACAATAATAAATCACATCAACACAGTTATTTGTGGACAATTGTCCCCAGAAAAACCCAACACGGGAAAACTGGTGCAACAGATGAGGGTTTATTTATTATTTTTCAGCAACAATCTGTTTATAAGGAACGATTTTACAGAATATAGAGAAACCTATGAGAGAAACACCTGAGATCTCCAATGACTCTCAAGTATTCTCTTATACTTTTCCTATTGATGAATCAACAGCCGAGATTAAGTCCCTAATCAAAGGCTAAGATTAAATTAGACTTGATCCTCTTCTCTTAGAAGCTTCTCACACATACTTTCATTAATACTCAATAATATTTTTACTTTCCTAAGTTTAGACTTAAGAACCCCATTAAAAATATTAATTATTTTAATAAAATACAATCAGGTGGAATTTCTCCAAATGATTTTTGGGTCTTGGAGATCTCATGTGTTCTAGCCCCTCCACAAAATTTTGGCGCTAGAGCATATCCGATGCTACCCCAAAATCAATAGTTTGTTGTGTTGGTTCCCGCCCAATCCTCTTCTTCTCCCGTTGTTATAGCCATAAAGAGGTTTCATACTTCCCTATTTGTTGACTAGCTGGATTTGGTGCCTCCTCCTCTGATATTGCATATCGATAGTTTGTTGGCCGACTAGCAAGATCTCTTCCGTTATAGACGCATTAATCGGTTTAAGGAGATCTAGAAGAGACAACTAGTAGGGATGGTGGGTGAGTCTAGCTATGTGAAAATTCCAAACTAGTATTATTTCTCTAAATTGTTAATTAATTTAACAATTTATCTGCTATGGAAAATATCGAAATAAACACACTGCAACCTTCACGAATAAAATACTGCGGAAAACAATGCTTTGGAAACTGAGATATGCTAGCACACACACATAAAATATGAGACAATTATTTTTGGACAAATGTCCCCGGAAAACCCCAACATGGGAAAACCGATGCAGCAGTGAGGGTCTTTATTATTATGCAGCAGTGAGAAATTTTGCGTACAATTAGATGTTGAAATCTAGCAATCCTACAGAGAAGAATACTAGCAAAATCTAGTGAGGAATTTCCTCACCCCACAAGCAAACCCCAGCACAACTTGCCTTCAGATACTCGGCCCTCTGATTCTCTGAATTAGCCTCTACACTGCTCTGCGCATTCTTCTTGACATCAAGCCTCTGACTAGCCTCTGATGAAGTAATTTTGCCCTCTCTTGGCTGAAAAAAGGCTTCTCAGACACTCTGGAACTCCTTCTCAGCCTCTGGAACTGAAGACGTCTTTCCCTCTCAGCAAATCGAACTTACCTCTAGAACCCTGCATCAGCTTCTCTGTGGCTCTTTTGCCTCTCTGCAAATGCACTCACTGGATTTGGAATACTTCCTCCAACCTCACTGTCTCTGCCCTAACACATTGCTTCGATCTATAGATCTTTGCGGAAATTGATTGCTGCTACTTTGGAAATCAATTTGCCAAGACATCGAACTTCTCAAAATGTGTGTTCTCCATCACCACGTCGATCTCTTCTTATAATCCACTTTTGGAGCACCAACGACAAAGATTTAAACTTGATCAATGGCTAGGATCATCTCTGGATCCATCCGTGTCAGTTTCTAGATGATTCTCACCTTATCTCAATTAATATTGATTAATTAACCATATTACCTAAGTTTAGACTTAGGAAATATTTAAAAATCGATTAATAATCTAATTGAGACACTTCTAGGCGGAATTTCGAGAAATGATTTCTGGGTTTTGGATATCTCATGTATTCTAGCCTCTCCACCAAGTTTCGTCGCTAGAACACATTTGATGCTACAAAAACTAACAAGCTAATTGAGAGTGGGTTGGGGTTTTCGAACTACCCAAGAGGAAATCGGTGTGGGAAGGAACTAGATGGCAAATATAGATGCATGGGATGTGTGGACGTGAGCCAAGTGGAACAATAGAAATAGTATTGCTCAATGTAGATCAATAGAAAGTAAGTTCCTCTAATCCGTCAGTTGTGCATCGAATAATACATTGAAGGGTCGAGGTGACGTTCGAGTGGTCTAAGTATGAAAGCACTCCTTCCTTAGCTAGGGAATTTTTCATTTAGCCCTTCATTCCATTCCTAACCTAGGGTCCTAACCCAAGAGGTTCTCCCATCAGGGCCCAACATAGGGAGAAGGAGGTGGAACATCACTATCAAGAGCCCATTAGTCTTTAAGGGGTGAGATTGGTGGACCATTCCATATTCGTTTGATCTGCTATATGAGCAATAAGTAGATGGGTGGGTAATAGTGATAGATTCCGATCAATTAATAAAAAGCTTATATGCCCCCTATTATTATTAGGCCTACACCGACGACCAATAATGGATTTGTTGGCTCCTCTTACCCCCCTATCCACGATCCTTATTCATTATTATAGGTCGACTTATGCTTTAATGTGTAAACTCAATTAATAGGTAACTCGATTCAAATTTTGACACAATTTCTTCATCTGCGCTTCATAAGAAACTTGAACTATTATGAAAAGAAAGGGGATGTGTAAATGTATAGTGTCTTTTCCAACCCCTTCCACTGGTGTTGATTTAGTAAAATATCTTCTGAATATTTATAAGCTGAGAGCTACCTGACTCAGGGACGAGCTAACTGCTCTGCTAATTGGAAGCTACTCCCGGAACACTGGGTAGGGCCTCTTGAGATAGGGATAGAATTGTTATTCCCTCCGCAACATCCTTTATTTATTATAGAGCTCTGACGACAGCTTATAGATAAAGAGCGCTTCGAATTATACCGCGACAACTTATAGGTAGAGAGCGCTTCAATAGAATATCTCTCTAATTTATCCCTCGATATTGGCCAAGGTTGGGCCCCTTCTCTCTCCTTTGACCTCTCTAGCGTCCCTTCCCTAAAATAATGGAAGGCCAATGTGGTTAGCTCATTCTTCATCTAGATCTATGACAATGACTGCACTATGAAATAAGTAATTACTAACCCTAGATCTACCCTTAACATCATAGCAGCATTCATCTGTCATGCCCTTAGTGCTAACCACTTCTCTCCTTCTTTGTGGACTTTTCAAGGATTCAACAAATCCCCGAGACCAAACCTTTCGGAGCTATATATATATATATATATATATAGTAGACGCTTTTGAGACACTTCGCTTCCTAGATTTTTGGAAAATGACGCTTCACTTCCAAAAAAAGTCCCCATTTTGTACAACATTGGGCTAGGAGTCTTAAAGAGTAATTGAGTTAAGAAACAAAATAAAGCTATATATGATATTGTTAAGGGTAGGGCATGTTAAAAAATGATGTTCATCCTCAACCACCTTTAAATCATAAATTTTACAAATTCATTGATCCTCCCAATGAATACTAAGAGAAAAAAAAAGCAAGGAAAAGATAAAAATAGATCCAAGTCCTTCCTCCACTTTTGAGTCCTTGGTTGGACAATTATCAGGGTTCAGGATTTAGGATCGAATTTGATGTATCATTTTTTATTTGCATCCACTACATCATATTTATCAGTGTTTTCTTCATATTTATGTGCCTGTGCTTATCTAATGTTATTGTTGCTTTATATGTTTAATTTTGAAAAAATGAGTATATTTTGCATTTTTAACGTTTTTTGTGGTTTGCTGATTTTTTCGCTGATGTTCCCAAGATGATGTTTTCTGGACCCACACTGATTTTTTGCTAATGCCAATGTTATCAACACTGCTCATGATAAAATTTCTCTCACATAAAATTAGTTTTACACTAACTCTGGTACCCTTGAAAATGTATATAGTGGGACTGCTAACAGCCCTGTTTTGCACTCGAAGACTGATAAAAATAGTAATGAGACCTGGATGGTGCAATTTGATAGCTTTGCTATGGATGAACCATATAATGATGGCGAAAGAGGCCCATATTTGAGGAAAAGTCAAATTTTTGGCTCAAAATTCTGTTTTGGAGTAGATATTAAATTCCATGAGTGGCCTTTGATCACATCTTAGATCTGACAATAAACCCTGTTGTGGTCAAAAGAAGCTCCTCAAGTTTAAGAGAATGCGACTGGGGTGAAAGTCCTGTTAATTGTGACAAGGATAAAACTTCCTCCATTAACCATAAACTTATGTTCCAGCACTCCAGTCTTTGTCTGACTGCCAACTGATTATGAGGCATGATTTTGTATATGACTCTGTTCATGTAAAAGATAAACAACATAATGAAATTTTGAGGACCATTGAATATGTGATCCTTACTATTCCTGAGAAAGAATACTGAAACAACAAGGGAAATACAATAGCTTGCAAACATGGCAACACACAATTACATCATCAACAAACAATGATACAAGCCTCACACTGAAATTTGATGACAGCGACGGAAGGGTCATGCTCCATGATCCCATTAACACTGAAATGTGATCCTTGATGTCCCTGAGGAATAATACTCAAACAACAAGGGCAAAGATATAGTTGGAAACGATGACATAATTACATCATGAGCAAATAGTAATACAAGCCTCACACTTAAATGCTATGAAACCGGATTCGTCCCCCTGGCCTTTCGCATCCCAAATCGGGGGAATCGGACTCGATTCGGTCAAATTCGTGTCCTAATTGTGTCCCAATTCGTCCCCTTGGCCTCTCGCATCCCGAATCAGGCGAATCAGACACGATTCGGTCAGATTTGTGTCCTAATCGTGTCCGATCGGGACATGAATCTCGAAAATATACTTCCGCGCAACGTTAAAACACCGATTTGGCCATTCTATTTTCACATTAACCTTTCTTCTTGGCTGTGGGTTTCTTGTGGGTGTGTGAGAGCAAAGAGCAAAGGGTGTGGGAGCATTTTAAAGGAGATTCAAGCAACAGGTAAGTGCATTTTCTCTCTATTTTTTTTTCCATTTTTATTATAACAATTTGAATGTACATTTCTTTTACAAATTTGTGCATTTTTTGTTTATTTTTTTACAGCATTCAATTGCTCAATCAAGTGCAACAAGGAAAGGGCAAAGGAAGGGGAAGAATATCCCCATTGGAGATGCCCCTCCTGTTCCAATTTCATCAGGGTCTGCTGCAAGTGCTCCCTCTATTGCACGTGGGGCTTCAACAGCAGCTTCAAATGTTGAGGGAAGACAACATCCTCCAAATAACAAATATCCCTTGTGGAAATATGTCACAAGAGAGCAAGGGCCAGGGAACAAGATGAAGAGAGGAGCCAATGTTGCTTGGAAATGCAGCTATTGCAACATTAATTTCATGAGCACATATTACCGAGTGAAAGCTCATTTTTTGGCTTTACCAACTTGTGGAATTATAGCTTGTACAAAGGTGCCTTTACCAAAGAGGAAAGAAATGGAAAGAGAGGCTAAAGTTGGTATGGCAAATGTGGTTACCCTTGCTCCTTGCTCCTTTATATTTTTGTTGTTGTTACCCTTTGATCTTTTGACTTAGTTACCTGGTTTTCATCCCTTGTTCAGCAGCAAAACCCTAAATTTTCAAACCTATATGAGCCTAGCATATCTAGCCTAAAATCCTTTTAAATTCCAGTCAATTCTTTGGTTGTGATCTCATAGAGAGAGCCCTCTCTGGTTTGGTAGGCCTAGCTATCAAACTGAAAGCTTGGTCTACGGTTACCTCCGTCAATTCCTCTCAGCGTGGGACATTATGGGGGATAACATTTTAGCGTCATTGTCGGGGAAACGATTGATATATTATTCATGGGATTCGTTCTATAAGAGCATTCAAGACTGGTTCTGTAGGTGACAGCTTCAAGTATCTAAAGAAAGGTTGGTTTAAGAAATCATATCAAGTTTAAAGTGTAAAATATTTTGGCTCCTAAAAGGCATACAAGGTCAAATCTTGACCCAAATCCACCTCCTATTGTTGATGACCCAGAAAAACTACTTAGGAAACTCAAGTCACCTATTCTTGAAAGTACAAATCGAAAATTAGAAAGAACTACTTCTTTGCCTGAAAATTTATTCATTGTTGAACATCTTTCTTTTGATATTCAGTTTGAGCTATCCCTTTTCATATCAAAATCTGAGTCTTTCCTTTCTGAAGTGGTACTTGAGCCTATTCAATTTTATTCTCACCTCCTTTCTTCTAAATCCCTCTTTTCTAAAGTTGATCATGAGCTTTGGTTGAACTTTAATAAGCTCCAAAGTCTCGCTGACCAACTTCAAATCACCACTGAAAAAGCTTACATTCAATATAAGCTTGAAAACCTAGCTACTGCTTCATCCTCTCTTGCACCTCCAAACACATCAGCTAATTCATCTCTTTTAACACCACCTCCATTAGTGTCATCATCTTTATCAACACAACCCATTGTAGTACCTCTACTACATCTTCCAGCAGTCATGGCACGATTTGCCCCTCTAATGTTACTTGCTCAACTTGCTGCTCTACGTCAAAATTATGGCCAAAGACTCCCTCTGTTTGATGGAAGTTCAGAAATCACAGTCCATCAACATGTTGATAAATTGGTGGATTTTATCGATCATGAAGAGTTTGATGAAGAGGATGCTAAAATGAGAATCATAGCCCAGAGATTTTTAGGAGATGTCAAGAAATGGTTTCGCAGTTTGGAAACCAATTCTATCAATAGCTCTGAGTGGTTTATAGAGTTGTTCTTAGCACGATGGCAAGAAAAGAAAAATCCATTATACATTTTGGTCGAGTATAATTCCATGAAAAGAAACCCGAATGAGACCAGTGTAGGAATTCACAACAAGGTTCAATATGGTCTATAATTCCATTCCTAATGATATGAAACCTCTCCCTGGTTTAGCATTTCTTCACTATCCTGATTCCTAATGCCTTCGACACATACATGGCATATCAGCTTAGGGAGAGAGACCCTGAAACTCTAGAAAAAATGCAGTGAAATGCAGTAAGTGTGGAAGCTAATCTGCTCATCAAGAAATCTAAAACAAAACCCGAGAAACCTGAGAAGAAAGTTACCTTTAAAGAAGAGTTCTCTTCATCTTCTGACGTAAAACTTGACACTGATAAAAACTACGGAAAGAATGATGGACGGAATGTCTATAGTAGATCGACAAGCAGAGCCTTCAATAAGGAATCCAAATTAAATGGGACAGCAGCAAGAACAATTCAGAAATAAGCAGAGAAATCAGGATCCTCAGGGACAAATTAGAACTCCATTTCAACAAAATTACACTGAAGGGCAGGAAGAAGATGAAGAAGAATTTGTTGAAGCAATCATTTCTTTGAGGAAGATGAACTACCTACTTTTCTGACTAAGGGAGATTAGTTTTCTCAGGAGTCTTTTATACCAAGTGATCAACAGCTTGTACTTGCAAATGATGATTTATGGGCAGTGCAAATCGAATAATATCAAAGGGGATATCATAATGCTCTCAGCCATTTGCAGAAACAGTACAATTTAAGAAGCAAAAATGTGCCTATCACATTGAATCAGAAAAGACAGAATGCACAGAAAGATGCACAAGACAAAGAAACAACCCCTGCAGGTCAAAATAATGAGAAGGAGATTTTCATATTAAGTCGGGATAAAACCAATGAACCTTCTACGAGTAATATGAGGAATGATAAGGAGGCTCAAAGCGAAAGTCATAAGAAGGAGTCTCAAGCTAAAGGGCAGATTGAAAAGAGGGACATCACTGCAAAAGAGGTAGACAAGAAATTCAATCTATTTAGTTTAGAGAATGAAATTTCTAAATTGAAAGTTTCGATTCCTCTAACTGAACTAATAAAGAATGATAAGTACAAGTCCCATATTGCTAAAATGTTGAAGGTAGACCATATGTCAAATATAGTTAATGTTGCCAATGATGAGCCTGCAATTCTGTTTGGTCCAGCTCTAGAGGGAAGCTCTGAAGATAGCGAATTTCCACCTTTCTATCTTAGTCTGAAACTCCATGATTTTATCCTCCATAATGCCATGCTAGATTCTGGTGCCTCGCATAACCTTATGTCGAAAGTTATTATGGACAAACTAGGATTAAGTATCACCCGACCTTATCATGGCCTCTATTCATTTGATTCAAGAAGAATGAAATGCCTTGGCCTTATCAAAGACTTAGCAGTGTCCATGGACGAAATTCCGGCCAAGAATGTGTTGATGGACGTAGTGTTCGCTGATATTCCTCCACGGTTTGGCATGTTGCTCTCACGGTCTTGGGGGGCAAAGATGAAAGGAACCTTGCAACTTGATTTTTCATATGCTACTATACTATTATTTGGGCAGCTTAGAAAACTGTACCGGGAAAAAAAGATGAAATTCATGATTAGTAGCAAAGAAAAACCAAATAATCACCCCATCCACGTTGTACATACCGACCTAGAGTCTTTCATTTTGTATAGTGATATGAATCCAGTAGATGATGATAGTCAGCTTGTAGAAATTTCACAAGTTTTGGATGTTATAAGTAGAGTACAGGAAGTTTTGATTGCTAAAGAAAAGGAAAAAAATGTAGAGTGTTTGCAACCAGAAAATTCACTTCAAAAGATTGCTCAGTCAATGTAGAAAACAGAGATTATTGAGACAGTGAGTCATCCTCCAAAAAATCAAACAATTCAACCTTCCAAAATTCTGTTTCCGGATGAAGAAGATGGTCTTTGGACCATGGAGTTTGATGGTGCCTTGGGGAAAGGAGGAGTTGGGATTGGCATGTGGATTTATGGTCCATTGCATCATTCATGTAAAATTCCACGTAATGTAAGATTGAGTTCTTATAAGTTGGCCTTTGATTGCTCAAATAATGAGGCAAAGTACGAAGCACTGATTGCTGGCCTTGAAATTCTGAAAAAAATTGGAAGCAAAGAAAATTTCAGTTTATGGCAACTCTGAATTGGTAATTAAACAAGTAAAAGGGGAATACCATGCCAAGCATCCAAGAATGTGAGCTTATTGAAATGTTGTCCTTAACATTCTTAAAACTTTTTCAGAATATACTTTATCTTTGATTCCTAGAACTCATAATATTATGGCTGATTCCCTTGCTACTGCAGCTTGTATGGTTAAGATTCCCATCCACTCTAATAAGAAGTATTCAATTCATGTTAAACATAGCCCAGTTGTCCCTGAAAATTTGAGATATTGGCAGGTGTTTTGGGATGACAAACAAATCAACAATTTTCTACAGATGGAAAATGAATGCCTGAATTCCCATATTGATGATGCATCTAATGAGAATGATCTAGAAATTGAAGCAACCGAGATTGAAATATTGCAGTTGAAAGACAATAACATTCCACGAGGTTTCGTACCTTGGAAGAGTTATTTGATCGTGATGATGTTGCTAAAAAGCCCACCATGGTTCCCACAGAAAAAGGTGTTGAAGATGTAAACCAATGTTGCAGTTACCATTATTAGGATATTATCGTCGAGGGGAAAATTTCGGAAAAAATCGGGAAAAAATCGTAAAATACAAAAATATTCATTTTTTTTTCAATTTTTTTAATATCTAAAGCATCTACAACATAAAATAAATACATTGACACATAAATATGATAAAAGAACTAATATATAAGATGTGTAATATCATTTCTAGTGCTACATCACACATAACAGTGAATCATGTCGTGAATAGTAAGTCCTGACTCCTGAGTCCCAATTCAGCCTCAAAATATCAACGAAAAATATAATAATGTATCTCATATCATGAGTCATAATGTCATATACAATGAAATGAACCAAATAACTAAAGTATAATACTATTGATTTCCTCTGCCCCTCTTGTGAGAAAATGCAATAGCTTTCCTTTCCCTCTAGATGTAGATGTCAGTGGAGTTGGCAATGGACTCTGCTGTGCTCTAGAAGTTGAAGAACTAGGAGCTACAGGAGGTAGACCATGTCCTCTACTAGTGACAGGGGTAGCCTGGGTAGGTTGTGTCACCTCCTCCTCCTGTTGCTCCTCCTCATCATCAAAAAATCGGAGAAATTTTTTTTCCAAAGATTTTTTGCCAAAAAATCGCGATTTTTTCAAGTTATTGTGATTTTTTATGAAAAAAATTAACGTAAAAATCGGGCGATAATATCGCCAAACTCAAAATATTGTGATTTGCTGATAATAACGTGATTTTCTCAACATTGATGTAAACATTAGTACAACAGACAAACCTAAGATGATCAAATTGTCAAAGTCTCTATCTCCTAAGATGAAAAGTAATTACATTGCTTTGATGGCAGAATTTTCTGATGTATTTGCTTGGGACTATTCAGATTTAAAGGTGTATGATAATAACATCATTCAACACACTATACCGATTAAGCTTGATCAAAAGCCATTCTGCCAGAAGTTGAGGAGGATTAATCCTAAATTGTTGCCATCCATTCAGAAAGAGGTAAATAGACTCTACAAATCTGGTATTATAGTTCCTATTCGTTTTTCTGAATGGATGTCAAATCTTGTGCCAGTGAGAAAGAAGACCGAGGAAATTCATCTTTGTATTGATTTCATGAATTTAAACAAAGTATCCTTGAAGGACAATTATCCCCTGCCGAAGATGGATCATATTCTCCAGAGGATAGTTGGGTCTTCCAGGATGTCATTGCTTGATGGATATTCAGGGTACAATCAAATTTTGGTGCATGAGGATGATAAGTGGAAAACAGCGTTCACAACACCATGGGGTACATTCATGTACGCCAAGATGCCATTTGGATTAAAGAATGCAGGGGCGACATTTCAGCGGGTTATGGACATAGCTTTCGCCAATGAAAAGGATGTTTTTCTGGTTATTTATTTAGATGATCTCACAGTTTTTTCTAAATCTGATGAAGACTAGTTACATCATCTAAGAATTATCTTTCAGAGATGTAGAAAATTTGGTATATCACTAAATCCAAAAAAGAGCTTATTTGCCATGGAATAAGGAAAGTTGTTGGGCCATATTATTTCCAAGGATGGCATTTGCATTGACCCTGCAAGATTTGAAGCCATTCAACAAATAGATTTCCCGAGGAACAAAAAAGAAATTCAGTCATTTAATGGGAAAATCAACTTTTTGAGGAGATTCATCCCCAACCTCATTGAACATTTGAGAGAAAAGACAGACATGCTGAAAAAGGACAGCGAGGTAAGATGGTCTGTAGATGCCAAGAAATCTTTCAATGTGGTCAAATTTTCATTATCTACTGCTCCTACTTTAATTAGTCCAGATTATACTTCAGATTTCATCATATTTTCATTCGCCTCTAAGCATACCTTAGTAGTTGTGCTAATGCAAAAGAAAGATCAGAAAATGAACAGACTATAGCATTTTTCAGTCAGACAATAAGGGATGCAGCGCTGAAATACAATATTATTGAGAAGCAGGCTTTGGCATATATTCTGCATTCTCACACCATAGCTTATGTTCCAACTGCATCAGTAAAAGAAGTTCTCATGCAGACAGATCTAGAAGGTAGGCGGGGAAAATGGATCACAACAATGTTAGAATATGATTTGGAGATAAAGCCAACAAAGCTCATCAAGGGACAAGGTTTTTCCAAGCCCACGGTTGAATCTAATTTGCATGCATTAAATATCAATCTGATTGCTACTCTTTCTGAAGAAGAAGTAGAAGATTCACAAGGACAGGTGTCTGACATGTTCACTTCATCTCCATGGTACTCCAACATAGTTTATGTATTGCAACATTTAAACCCTCCACCAAAAGTGCCCAAGGGTAAAAGTAGATCCTTAAAGTTGAAAGCTTCAAAATATTGTATTCTTGATGGTGTTTTGTTTTGGAAAGACCCGGGTGGTGTCTTGTTGAACTTTCTAGTCAAAAATGAAGCAAAGGATGTAATGAGGGATTTCCACAAAGGAGATTGTGGTGGCCACCTTTTCTGGAAAACTACGGCAAACAAAATTTTGAGAGCTGGCTTTTATTAACTTACTCTTTTTCCCGATGTATATAAAACAGTGATGAGCTGTCATGAATGTCAGATTTTTCAGGGAAATAGAAAACTTTTACCATTACCATTGCAGCCCATTTCAGTCACAGCTCCTTTCCAGCAATGGGGTCTTGATTTTATCGGGGAAATCCATCCTTCATCGTCTGCACAACACAAATGGATCCTAACAGCCACAGATTATTTTACACAATGGATTGAATCAATCCCAACTAGGCAAGATAATGATTCTGTTATCATTCAGTTCATTGAATCTAATATTTTGTCTAGATTTGGCTACCCGCAGAAGATAATCACCGATAATGTTGCTACTTTCAAGTCCAGGAAGATGGTGGAGTTTTGTGAGAACTATCATATTGTATTGGGGCATTCTACTACTTATCACCCACAAGGGAATGGTCTAGCCGAATCTTCCAATAAATCTTTGATCAACATCATCAAGAAAGTTTTGGAGGTCAACAAGAAAAACTAGCATAAAAAGCTCATTAATGCTTTATGGGCAGATAGAGTCAGTAACAAGAAATCCATAGGCATGTCTCCTTTTCAGTTGGTGTATGGGATTGATACCGTTTTTCCTTCATCCCTTGCTGTCCCGGTCATGAAAATTTTGCAGGAATTGTACAGTGAAACAAATGATATGCAATGAAGAATAAGTCAGATGATCCATTTGCAACAAACTAGGGAAGAAGTTTTTCAAAATACTTCTAAACTTCAAGAAAGAATAAAAAAGATTTATTATCGCAAGACTAAAGAAGATAATTTCAACCTAGGTGATGTGGTTCTTCGTTGGGATGCAAGAAATGAAAAAAAACTCAAACACCGCAAATTTGAAAATTTATGGAAAGGACCGTACAAAATCTCATCTTTCAAAGGAAAGAATGCTTATCTGTTGGAGGAAATGAATGGGCAAGATTATTCAGGAGGAGCAATCAATGGTAGGCTTCTCAAGCACTACTATACCTGAAGAAATTTCTGCAAAATTTCATTACCATTGTATATACCAGTTTACTTTTCATGTCCAAGTGTGAAGTGGCTATTATAGGAGTCTAAAGGCCGAGGAGAAGGCCATAAGGCTTCTTTGATCAGCTGCTGGTTTTTTTTTTTAGGGTCGTGTCATTTCAAATAGTCAATCAGTTTTTAGTTTGAGTTTAGTCTTTGGCATTTTGACTCCATTGCCCAATGAATAAGGCTACCTGGTCTACGATGTTCTTGAGACCTCCAAGGAGCTGCCATCCCCAGCTTGAGACAATGTTAGTGCCTGTCAGTTATGTCAGTCGCCGGTGATCAAATGTGCTCTTACAAAGTTTTTTATTAGGGTTTTAGGTTAAATTTTTATAGTTTCAAATAGCTTTTCAATAAAAATTTGGTCACCGGTTAGGAAAGTCAATCTTTACTGCTCCTTTTAGTTCCATGGTCAAATAATACCATCTTGGTCAAGTCAACTCACTGTTAAAAGAGTCCCATAGTCATTATGGTCACAATTCATCTCATAAGCCCATGTTAGGTCACCACTAGGTCATAAGGTTAATTTCTGAAAACTGGTCATTTCACCATTGAAATCCATTTTATAAAGGAGTAGTAAAAGTTAAGTTGGCAATTAAAGTTTTAAATCATGTTTTTATTTCATTTTTAATGAAATACTTTCATAAAGTCATGAACCTGCATTATCAAAGTCAAGTTATAAAAGTGATGGTGGGTCCACTACCACATGTAAGAGAAAAAATCAATTTCCACAAGTTATAAAAGAGTCCCACTCACTCTCCATTTGCTCAGTCCACTTTCCAAGACATCACTCCAACAAATCAAGTCGAATTTGCCAGATAAGGATCAGTTTTTGCATGCCAAGGTCAAGTTTCTCTTCCATGCTGCGCAAATCCTCATGTTGTGCTACGCAAATTCTAGCACTGCTGCGTTTTTCATCCAAGGGTTGCAAACTTCTTTGCAGTGATTTCTTTCATCACATCCAAGTTGTGTTGCAGTAAATCCAGGTTGGTGGCCTTTCATTTGCTCAAGTAAACTCTTAATAATGTTGTTATGCTTCATTTCCCTCTCATAGGGTTTTGAAAATAGTTTTCAAGATATCATGATTTCCATGGTCAAATTGTTATTAAAACTTGTATTTGATGTTCATACACCTCCTATCTTAATCACACCTTCCCAAACATCCTCTATCAAACTCCTCAAATTCCATCATTTTTACATAAACCCTAGCCAGAGCACACTTTCCTAACCTTGGATTGTGTTTCTCTTCTTTGAAACCCTTCCCTCACCCAAATTCTAAAATTCCACCTTCCTTAGCTCCCTAACATCCCTCACTATCCTCCCAAATTTTCTTAGAATTTTTCCAGTTCCCTGTCCCTTTCACTTCCCTAAATTTCCTCACAGCTATCAAAATCCCCTGTTTTCCTACAAGTAAAACCCTAGTTTCTCACCTATAGAGCTAGGTGTTATCATGGAATCTGAAACCTCCGAACAAAAGAGACATAGAGGAGTGCAGGTCATCAGGTATGAACCTACCTCAACTCAAGAGATTTTGTCATCTCCTTTCGTCAAAAAATCATTTGAAGATGCAGGTTGTCTTGCCTTTTGCTAGAGAATTGAGCCACTGAAGTTTCATGACCAACTGACCAATGCTTTTGCCACCAAATTAAGAAGGGATAATGTGACTATAGCAGGAGTTGAATTCACTGTTTCAAGGCAAATCATCTCCATGGCCACAAGGATTCCAAACACTGGAGAAATTTGGTTCAAGAAAAGAGACGTTGACCTTCAGAATTACAAGATGTACCTAAAAGGACCATATAAGATAGCTCCAAAACATGTTTTTCCATTCAAACATTTGTTGGGCAAATATGCTCCTCTCATGAAATTGATCATGAAGTATTTTACATGTGAGGGCAGGTATTCAAGGTTGTATCAATACCACATGAGGCTTTTGATGCATTTCACCGGTGTTCAGCAACTCAACTTGTCTTACTATCAATACAAAAGCGTAACAAAAATGACAGAGAAGGTATGTAATATGGGAGAAAATCATCATACTAGTCTATTTCATCATGACTTTGTGAAAGTTTTAGTTTGTCATTAATTAGCACATGTAAATTTGTCTTGGGATGGCTTTTCAAATTTAGTTTTTCCTCCATCTTCTCTAGCTATATCTAGTGATGAATCAACACCTCCAAACTCACCAGTACAACAAGAGGTTGCTTCTTCAAGCAGACCTACCAAGAGGAATTATAGGGCAAAAGTGACTAAGACTTACTGCAGAGGTGAAAGGCTTGTGTTTGCTCCAAAGATTGTTGAAAGTGCCAAGCCTACAGCAGGTGAACAGAGAGCATCCTCACAACATGAGGAATTCACTCATCCAGATACCAATGTGATAAATGTGGAGAAAGGCCACAAGGACAAAGTTGCAAAGCAAATCATAAGTAATAAGGAGGCTGAAATCAAAAAGTTGGAAGACAAGTTGACAGAGGCAAATGCTTTAATAGCATGCTTACAACAAGAAAATTTGTAATTGAAAGTAAATCGAATGGTCCAAAACAAACACATAGCCTATTTGAAGAAAGAGGATGTAAAGGGCAAATCAGTGGTTTAGTTGGATGTTTCAAAATAAGGCAAAGGAGAGCAAAGCACACCAGGGAGACCAAGAACAAGAGCCTTCAAGAGAGCCCTTGAGCTACAAAAAGAAGTTTCTCCACCCAGAGGTCAGATCACTATAGATGACTTAATTACTGAAGAGATCAATGCAGACAGAGTATATTGGCTTGACAAGGTCAATGGCCACCTAGAGAAGCTCCTCAAGAAGGAAAGTAGGGACAATAACTTGCAAAGACATATGGTTATGCATTACTACACAAGAAACAGGGTATCCCAAGTCAGAATTAAACATTTGAAGAAAAATCTCAAGGAAACCCTAACAAGCCAAAAGGATAAAGAAAAGCTTGAACTACTTGTTGAGGCCTCTCTCATGGCATGACATATCATATGATGAATTCACTTGACAATTTTGACGAAATTTTGAGAACTTTTTGCATTTTGAAATTTTTTATGGTTTTTAGCCTATTTTAAAACACAAAGGCAATTATATGTGCAGCGCCTAGGCGCTACGCTTTTTCCTCAGCCATCCAAATGCTAAATATTTTACATGGTTGGACAGATAATCACTTCTACATGTCAGCTATCCACTTTTGCAAGCTTGTCAGTAGACAGATTGGGAGAACTTGTCAAAAAAGGGGTCAAAAAGTCACATTCTGCCATTGTTTTGAAGCAGGCGTTGCGCATATCTAGTCTTGGGAAAATCAGTTTTTCTCCCTGCTGGAGTGTCCAAATCACCTTCTTGAATAGTCAAATGACAACTAGACATTCACAACTTTCTAATGAGCTATTAAGTTCTAAATTTGGAGCATGGGAAGGCCTCCAAAATCCTCCTACAAGATGGCACTACGCATATGTCTAAAGGCGTTCCGCATATCCCTGATGGTGCTACGCATATCCCTATGACAATTTTTCCTCATATTTCTTCAACATATTTTGACTTGATGACATAACTTCATTAGTTTGATGTCTTGATGATGTAATAATGAATAAATTAGCACTATAGGTTTTTTTTATGTTAAATTAGGCCTCATTAATGAAGAGAAACTCAAATCAAAGTCTAAGAGAAGAGTTTGTTTTCAACCTTCTCACTCTCACTTGTTGGTTGAGATATTCTTGGAAACTATTGCACCACTCATGGATTCGACCCCTGAAGGTGGCGAAACTATTTATCTTAGTCTATATGTATCATTTTCTCAGTTAGAGAAAAGGGTTGGACATTTGATGAGAGAACTCTTGTAGCTCGTGCTTGAGCAATTTCAGGAAATCAAAGGAACAGTTGCAGCTATTATCTAGGAATTCATGTGCAGTGAGTTTGTGTTGTTGTATTTTCCCTGTTGTAGTTTTATATGAAAGATATTCATCTTCTATTTCCATTCATCAATTCTTTAGTGGTTTTTCCTTAAGTTTATAAGCAAAATTCTTTTCAATAGCTCTGTTTTGATGGGAATATCATTATGTGTTATTTTCTTTCTTGCTTAATGAATTCATGATATATCTGCTCATTAAGACCTCTTATTTCTTCTAAACACTACACTACACTGACAACCCTAAGCCATCACAAAACTATTGCTACCTTTGTAACGACCCATCTATAAATACAAAGAATGCAAGCATAATAGCGGGTATACGGTACATGCATATGATAGCTACATATGCATGTGTTGCATACACCGCACTAGTATTTTATACTAAATTGATTATAAGTGCTAAATACCATGACACTTCTTGGAATAGAAGTTCTACTCATTCATCAATATTGTGTAATGTATGGTTAGATCAAAGAGGACTATATATATATTATATGCTCCAGAATATTGATAAAATTATATTATAATTAATAAAATAAAGGTTAAATATTAATATAAATAATTAATTAAAAAAAGATCCAAGTATAAAGTTTATAAATGTTATATTAAAACAAATATAAATAAAACAATGTGTTATGTCAAAAATATATATAACGTTATAATGTTCTAATGGTACGTGTATATACAAATGTGAAGGTCATATTGAAAGAATAATTAATAAATACTATATGGTTTAAAACATAAAGGGATTCATTCTCAACCTGAAGGATGATTAGGAGGGGATACGTGGGCGCGGGTCTGTCATCAGCAGGGTGAGCTGTGGCTGCAGATGGAAGAGCGGCCACCGCCAAACCAGAGGATAAAGACTGCAGGACAGGGATTGAGCAGGGGACGAAAAACCAGAGGGAAGAATTCGGAAAGAGATGGGGAATCAGCCATTGGAAGAGCTTGAGAGTTCTGAGGTTCTAGGCACGGGGGAACAGTCAGCTTCTGTTAAGAAGCTTACTGGATTGAGCAGCAAGGCTCTGCTCAGTCTTCCTGGGAGGATTCGGTCTCTCAATAATTGGAGCAGCATAGCTGGAGGCATCTTCAACTGCAGGAGTACAGGTAAGTACCTCAACAGTCCCGTTAATTGATTTTGTTAAGTTTCTGTTGAAAATGTTACAGGTTCATGCTCTAAATCCCTTACTGTTTTTTTTGCATCTGTTTATCGGTTCTTACAACCTTGCTACTTTATATCTTTGTTGTTGTTACCCTTTTGATCCTTTGACCTAGTTACCTGGTTTTCATCCCTTGTTCAACATCAAAACCTTAAATTTTCAAAACCTACCTGAGCCTAGCATATCTAGCCTAAAATCCTTTTATATTCCAGTCAATTCTTTGGTTGTGATCTCATTGAGAGAGCCCTCTCT